>JARPRG010000001.1:0-22071 GCA_031001745.1 Hartigia nigra
TAATTTTTATTACAGGACTTCACAGCAATCCTGTACTTGGCGAGTTTTTTTTACACGAAAGTGTTTTTTTGCGGATATAAGGTACCTCGAGGTGGGAGGGGAACGATCTTAGTGAGACCTATTGACTATTTTTAATATTACGAATTATCGATCGTCGGTATATTATAAGTGTAAAAGTGCGAAACAAACTCAATAAATATTACCTACAATTAAAATATAAAAATTCCCTGTATTATTGATTCTGAAACTCGGTTGGAGCTAACTACACTGACAGCCAGGGACAACAACGGATACGAAGGTAATCAATGTAGAAATTAATTACCAAATTTCAATTACTATAATCAATTAAATCGGAACCGCGAATAAATTAGAATCAGTTATCAAAGCTATCGAGAATCAGACGTTTAAGTACTTTAATACCTAACCGATGCAGCAAGATCCCAAACTTATAGCGAGATACAGCTAAAACGGGACTGAAGAATCCCGCGATCGGTAATAAATTCTCGCATTCTACTCCGTGGCTCTGCGTGGTCATCGCATCACACCTTATCAAGGGCACCTCGGGCTATCACTGGAACCTGTCGCCTGAACACGAAAACAGGGCCTCTGACCGAGATAGCCGTTAAAGAGGCACCCCCTGCACGGTCGTTCGAAGGAACCAAGCTCCAATCACTCGTCAATAGCTCAATCCCGTCCACCCAGGGACAGCGGGCTGCCGCGTTAATTCACGGACAAGGCCCGTCTTACGGAAGCCTGATCAGAGAGATTGTGACTTTGAGAGCAACGCAGCCTACCTTCCTGATGACAAGGCGAAAAACCAAATTTTGAGTTAAACGGAGATCCGGCCGTAACAGTGGATTGTATGGGGTCATGCTGACCAGCATCACTCCGTGCTCCATGTCGAACTCCTTCCATTCGTTGGAGAGAAATTGGCCCCTTGATCCGATAATATCTCGTCCGGTTTACCCACTTCCTCGAAGTAACCTTCCAGAGTCTGGGTTATTAGTCCCGTCGTTTGGTTTAGTAACGAGTACAAGCGGGTGGATTTTGAAAATTTGTCCATGACGACTAATAAATATCGGAGCTTCTTCTTTGTGGCCGGAAGCGGCCCGAATAGATCCACGGCGACTTGTTGCTTTGGTTTGTCTGGTAGTTGGTAGAACTCTTTCCCTGTGGTAGCCCGGGGGTAACACTTTGAAAACTGGCACATGTCGCAAGATGCCACGATTTCCCGTACCTTTCTGGTAAGTGCCTTAATTTCAAACACTATCTCGAGAAATGCCTGGACCTTGTCCTTCCAAACGTGCGCCAGAAAATGATGAGCGTGCGCAATTACCCCGGGTTGTATCTCTTCCAGGAGCGGAATTCTCCAACCTTTCTCCGTCTTCCTCCAAGCGATTCCGTCCTTGACCTCCCAATTGTCGGGGATTAGCCCTATCCTCTCAAGAAGCTGTTTATCTTCACTTTGCGCCTGCTGTATGTCTTCTATGCAGCCGTCCCAGTCAAGCCTATGAGTCGTACTGACCTCCTGGATGACCAGCTTATCCTTGGTGGCGGATCGGTTGCCTTGCGCCGGGGTCCACCGTGAAAGGGTATCGGCCACAGTGTTATTTATCCCTTCGATAAGCTCCCATCGAAAATTGAATTGTTGCAGGAATATGAACCACTGCGCAATACGGCTGTTGGACATGGCGCACTTACTGATAAAGGTAAGGGCCTGATGATCCGTTCGTATTAGTACTGGCCGACCGAGTAAATAGATTCGCCACTTCTTGAGGGCCTAGACGACCGGCAAACACTCCTGCTCCGTCGTTGCGTTACGCATTTCCGGCGGAACCCGGCGGTTTTAGGCTCCGATTGGCGTAGGCGATGGTGTGCTCGTCCTTTCCTTCTATTTGGAACAACCTCGCCCCTAGGCCTACCGATGACGCGTCGGTTTCTAGACCGAAAGGGAGGTCCTCCCTCATGTGGAAAAGGCATGCAGCTTCCTCGAACTTTTTCTTGACCGCTTCGAAGGCGGCTTGCTCCTCTCTGCCCCATCTGAAGGCTGCCTTGACCCCTGTGAGTTTTTCCAGTGATCTCGTGGTCTCCGTCAGGTTCGGGATCAATCTCCTGTCCCAATTGACAAATCCCAAAAATGCTTGAACTGCTTTCCTGATTCTTGGCGTCGGGAAGTTGCATATCGCCTCTTTAGTCCCGGCCGTCAGGCTTGTCTGCATCTCGTTGAACTCGTGCCCCAAGTAGGTGACTTCCACGGCTCCAAAGAGCGATTTGTCCCAGTTCAGTCTCACTCTCCCTTCGTCCAGGGCCCGCAGGGTTTGCTCCAGTAGACCTACGTGCTCCTCCAGGCTCTTGGTGGCTATCAGGATATGGTCCAGGTACACGATTATCCACCGCTCCAATTCTGGCCCCAACACTTCCGCGAGGGCTCGAGTAAAAACTTGCTCCAGATGTCTTGGCCCAAACGGTAGCCTGTTGTATACGTAGGTTTATGATTTGAAAACGAAACCCGTATACTGCTGACTGTCTAGATGCAGCTTTACATGGTGAAATGCTTTGACAATGTCCAACGTCGTAAAGAATTTTGCTCCTCCCATCCTGGCAAAAACTTCATCAATGGTGGGTGGGCAGGCGTAATCTCCTTTCATGCGCTTGTTGATCTCGCGAGCGTCCATGCATATCCATAGCTTCCCGTTGACCTTCCGGACTACCATCAGTGAGTTGACGTATTGCGTTGGCGCTCGTCTGACGATCCCCTGGTCTTCCAAGTCCTTGAGTTACCTGGCCACTTGCGCCTCGTACACCCGCGGAACGGGGTATAGGGGGTTTTTATAGGGCCTGTCACCCGTCATCTCTATTCTATGTTCATAGCCCCTAATCTCGCCTACGCTTTTTTCGAACAACCTCGGGAACTTCTCTATCACCCTGATAATTGTTGCTCAATCGCGATCCGCTTCTCTCCTTGGCTCGCGCGCTGAATTGCAGATTTTCACCTGCTGCTCCCTAGACCTTTCCTTTCCGCAGGCTGCGATCGCCCTTTGTATTACTTCTGCTCTCCCTTGGGTGGCCGGAGAACAACGTTGCCCCCTTCGATGTCCAACATTACCTAGTAATAATGTAAGAAGTCGATACGCAAAATGATCGGAGTCGCAAGATGCTTGACCACGTAACAGTCTTGGGCCAGGTCCTGGCCCGCGAAAGAGATAGCAGGATCTTGCTTCTCACCGTTTGACTCCTTCCTTCGAATGCTTTTTTAATGGTCATTGGCTGCACCAGAAGCGTTTTGAATTTGCATCCTTCCGTTTCCAATTGTTTTAGCTTCTCGTCTTCGATCACCGATGCTTGCGCCGATGCCCCGGTATCCAATAGTGCCCATTCTTCTCTGTTTGCGAATTTAATCCGGATCATCGGTGATCCGATGTGATCCTTTTCTTCCGTTCTTCCTCTGATGATAGGCACCTCGGAGTATGAACTCCCCCTGACAACTCTGTGCTCTGGCCCTGGTTGTTCCGCCAGGGGAGATTACGATTTCTCCGGAACCATAATTTTACTCTTGTTATGAGTAGTACTTTTCACATAGAACAAAAAAGTATATATGTCTTATAGGTGTAACTCTTTTAGTTTCCGAGATATATTGATTTTCTAACTATCTAAACAACGTAAAACTCATCTGAATGAGCGCCGCACAAGGCTTTGATGTTAGTTAGGTTGGTTAGTTTGGTTAGTTGGTCAGTCAGTTTTCTGTGATGAGCTTAGAAATTAAGTTAGATTAGGTTAGGTTCGGTTAGGCCGGAATTTCAAAATACACACCAGGGGTGTTTAATTAAATAAAATTGTCGGCGACCGAGCGAGTCCGACCGCGCCCAAAACGGTTAGTTAGGTTCGGTTAGGTTAGGTAGTTAGTTAGGCTGATTAGTTTTTCGCTTATTTAATTTTTTTTAGAAATGAAATAGTAGGAATGAAAATCGAAGAGTGGCAAAATCAGAGTTTAGTCAATTATAATTATAAAAAATTAATATCTCGGAAACTAAAAGAGTTAGAGCTACAAGACATATATACTCTTTTGTTCCACGTCAGAAGTAGTATAAAAAACAAGAGTCAAATTAAAGCGCCGGAGAAACCGTAATCGTGCCAAAATGGTGTTTCTATTACTGTTTAATTGGCGGAAAGAATTACATTTTCTTGAATGTCACACAGGGTACAGGCCACACCATAGGTTCAAATTGGATCAAACAGGACTCTTTTTTTTTCAAATGAATGCTTTATGGGCTGTTTTTTAGATTTTTGATACACTATTTTATTCAAAAGACACAGGCTTCAGATTACAATTTTTTTAAGAAAAAAAAATGTATGGATATTTTGGTAGAAATATTGTAATATTTTTGAAATTATGAGCCTAATCAAAATTCTAAAAAAATTCAGACCATAGAGTACTCTTTTAGAAAAAAATGAGCCCTATAGAATCCAACTTGGACCTACGGTGTGACCTGTACCCTGCGAGACATTAAAAAAAATGCAAGTTGTGGAAAATTAATTTTAAAGTTATAACACATAATCCATTAACACTAGAACTACGAACCGGTCAAAACGACCGGTTGCATCATTTATTTATACCATTTCCTCTAATATTCCTATTTAATATTTTACGACAATGTAATGATTTTTATTAAATTTGTGTATAGAATAATATTATAGATTATTTTGTTCTTACGCCGGTCACGTCACGTCAAAATGACCGGTTGGTTGAAATAGGTATATAGTAAATCTTCGTAGTTCTAGTGTTAAATTGTCATCAATGTTTAATATTATGAGTCAGCCACATGTTTATATCATTACACCTACTACTTATTCTCACTTTCAACTATACTGCCATGTACACTGTGCGGCATTAATGGCGTCCCTGGTAGAAGCTAGAGGGAAGAGCGACGGAGCGAGAATGGGGCAACCAGCAGTGGCGGGGCAAGCCGGGTCGACGCGTAGAGGGGAAATCCTTTCCCGCCGGCTGGGACACCATTAATGTCACGACTCGGAGGAGTCCCGCATAAGAGGAGCGTCACCCTCATATTCAGCGCAAGTCCCCCCTGTGAGTCCCCCATAAGACTCTCTCACTTTCTGGGCCACCACTACCAGCGAGTGAGAGAGTCTTATGCGGGACTCCTCCGAGTCGTGACATTAATGGTGTCCCAGCCGGCGGGAGAAGGTTCCCCCTCTACGCGTCGACCAGGCTTGCCCCGCCACTGCTGGCTGCCCCATTCTCGCTCCGTCGCTCTTCCCTTTAGCTTCTACCAGGGACACCATTAATGCCGCACAGCGTACAACTTAGGTTTTAAGTTTACTATAAATTTATTCTAACTAAAAAAAACAATTAGTAATAGTTTTGTAATAAAATTTCACTTCATCCACCTTTTAAAAATATTATTTACCACGAGAGTCTTTAATATTTCTCGAATATTCTTATTTCTTCTTTATTCTTAATTCCTGACAGCTTGAGGTTATGTGATATATCCGCATATTATTCGTCTCCTTTCCTTTTCCTTATGGTTACATGCATATATGTGGTTATCATTTTTTTAAATAGTCGATCCAAGTATCAAGATCTTGTGACGGCTCTTTTTCTACAGCTCTTTACTTCTTTACTGTTCACTTGGCTTTTACTTTGATAATGAGACCAATACGATGACCAAATACCGACCATTGGTAACATCGAATATATTGATTTGATCCCCACATCTCACGGCAACATAGAAAAACATTACAGGAATTTCAAGTTACATTGTACTACTACGGTCAATTTATAAAAAAAGAACCTAATTAATGAATTAGTATTTATTAGAATTTATTATCCATGCCGACCCGCATAATTCGCTACACGAGTGCGCGGGTCTCAACATTTTTGTCTGTAACTTTTCCATTTTTGAGTTTTCAACTATATCAAATTATTTTCAAAGGGATGAAATATGTACAAATCGTAATATAAACGAAAAAAATTAATTCATTTTTTCGAAATTTTTGGTGCGTCTTAATCACCGTAAAAGTTAAACACAGTATCTAATAAAATAGTTATGTCGATTATTGTCCTAAAGAAAGTATATCCCAACTTTACTATATTTTATATTAAGGACCAGTAGGTGCTTTGCAATTCCTCAATTTGTCGACTCGTACTGATACAAAGTTACATTGGTAATTTCGAACATATTTCGCTGAAGCCAAAAAACAGCCAGATTTTATGTTGACACAATTCAACATAAGTTAATTAAATAGAAAGCACGAAGTATTTTAAGTAATAATCACTACAGTTTTCTCCATGTAACAAGAATAAAAAGCTGTCTGTTGATTTACAGACGACTCTACTTCAGATCTGGTGTCGAATTACCCAGATAGCTTCGTAAATCCGTTATCGTTGACCTAATTAATTTTGCCTTTATCGTTGGCTTACAGAGTCGTTGATGTGCAGTATATCTATGACAGCCGCCGAACGAGTAATAGTAATCGCCACCTACATATGACCAAGAGGAAAATAAATATCTTAATTCGCTTGACCATAAACTATATTTACAATTGAGTCATAAGAATTTTTAAGGGGACTGGGGAGTACTTTCTAATCTGAAAATGGAATATAAGGTAATAATAAATTCTCATTGCAAACGCAGTATACGCAAATTTTTACAAACTGCACTGTCACTTACATAATTCTTTTATGCGGAAATAATTGACAAATGAAGGTGTGAGTTGCATACAATTTTTTATATGCCATTATGCTGAAATTTTGCATGCATTTCATTCCTTTATTTCACAATTATTCATTACGAGAGTGCTATTTCTGTAGTTGTGTAACTTATGCAAATCTGCGTACACTCGAGTTCGATAAAAATAATGCATCAATTCCGGGTAATTTACAATTTTCGTGATTGAAAATTGGATGGCTGTTTGCACTTCCCAATCACCTTAATGAAAGTCAAATTAAACTGAGATATTATATACCCAGCACTCAAAGTACCTTCTCTGCCTTTGATCCATAAAACATCAATTGGTGGCACTAAGAATTCCTTTTCTGGATCACTTATAGTTCGCATTAAACTGTTAACCTTTTCTTCGTTTACATCTGGAGGAAATGGACGGATGAGTACGGCCATTGGAATCTCGTGAACTTCCATACATTGGCGTGAATGTATACTCGTAAAATTATCATTCATTGTGGAATCTGCGAATATTAAATTTACTTTTTAATCGTATCAAAAACCTCACGCATTCTTGATTATTGAAATATTACATGATTCGTATTAAAAAAAAATCATTACCAATTCAAAATTAATAATCAGAGCTAAAGTGAATGCCCAATGTCCTTTTAGATAGGAAGGAGTTATTCAGAAATATTGCATCAACAGAAATTAACCAATTTATTTGATTTCTATGGTAAAATTAGCGTTAAGTGATACAATATTTCTGAATAAGCCTTTATAATTTACAAATAGCATAGCCACTCCCCCAATAACTGTATAAAAGGTTATAACTCACATAAAGTTGTGTACTATGACAAAACCGTGTGAGTTTCGTCCTTTTTTGCCTTCCCTTTTCAGTTTCGTCCTAAAACAAGGAAAAGTATGTGTACACTTGAGTATCTGCGTAAAAATATTGTAACGTTGACTGCAATAACTAATAGTACATACCACTCACGCAGATAATCTGCAACCTTCTAGTGAGTCACCATATAGTAATTCCCACCTTGACACTATCTTTCATTTTGAACGGTATTATCCAAGATAACATCACTGATTAAGGTTGAGACACGCACGAGACGGCCGTCATCCGATGAATGAATTGCACATGTAAATTAAATGCGTCTGTTCACACATCACCGTGCCATGTCCGGGTGTTGGGCAGGGGCCGATCCCATGACGTGTACGAATTGTTTTATTTATTTTTTTTCACGTTGACAGTCCGGTCTGAGCTTGTAGTTTTTATCTGCCTTCATGCAAGTTACAACATTTCTAGGTAGAACATGGCCGGAATACGAACGGGTCTCAGTGAAATGTGGTTCCTTGATGAGCGGGGCAAGACACCGGCAGATGATGGCTATGTTCCGGTCCGGAATGTGTGTCTCAATCTTTAATCCTTCTTAAAGTAACATAATTATTATAATCTGCTGTGCTAGGCGTGTCAGGAATATAAGAAACTTTATTTAAAAAAGGCCATTGCAGGTCTCGACTAGATTATTGATCATGCTTTCATAATCACCATTCAAGATAGGTTAAAAGAATTTCTTTATTTGTATTTTTTTTAATTAAAAAGATAGTTCCACAAATGAAACTCATGTTGGGCGAAGACTATCAAATGGTTTTTTTGTTTTTTTTTTTGTTTTTTTGTTTAATTATACTATGCTTTGGTGACATACATATATAAATATATATACATATATTTACATATATAACTACATTATATAAATATACAAATATTAAAATATCGAAGTATATATACAAAAATTATAGAATATTAGTCTTTATTCTTTGGCTGCTTTTGAAGAAATGATGCGATATCAATTGCCAGATTTTTATAAATTATCGACTGCGGATTATCTGGTAAAGAAAGTACAATAGGTTTTCCAGTATCGCAAGATTCTGTAATCTCCTGGTCTAAAGGAATTTTTTGCAGGGCGTCTACACCTGTAAATGAACAGCGTAATGGTGAGATAATCACATAATATACGATTACAATTCAATATGAATTATCGACAGAGTGTATCGGAACGTCCACCATTTTTCAGAAACTAAATGTTTCGTAAAAATAAATGTATACAGTGATTTGTATAAAAAATGTTATTCTATTTATTCTGTATGTCTTTGACCAGAGCAAGTACCTTAACTATGTTTCCACTGAAGTCGAATGAAAGTTTAAATAGATTGAATGTATATCTATAGTTTACTAATATATAGATATACATGTATTTCATCTTTCAATTTGTATTTGGTGGAAACATAGGTATCGTGTAGGACACCTATTTATTATACAACCTTAAATTTATACAGGATGACCCACAAAAAGTGTTACAACTGTTTTCTCCAGAAATGTAAAAGATAAAGAAATGTACTCAAAATAAAAGTTTTAAGGTCTTTTTTGTGAAGCAAAACTTTTTGTTACGCATTTTTTCAAACGATCAAGGTTCTCTATTTTTTTATTTTTAACTGTATGGGGTATCCTTGCATATTTGGGTAGGCCGTATTAAGCTTCATATAATTTATATGAAATATTTTTTTCTATGTCCCATATTTGGTTTTGAGAACACAAAAGTTATACACAAAAAACAGGATGATATAAGTAACAACATTAAATTGAACGTATATCAAAGTAATATTTCATTAAATGTTTAAAATAGAGTCCATTCATTTCTGTTTATTTATCTATTCTTTTTTCAATATTTCCTCAAACATCTAACATTTGGAAGTATAAGCTTCAAGAATTCTTTTCTTTGTGACTTTTTCTGTCGTGGGAACCATAGACGATATTTTATTTTTTATATAATCTCATGAATAAATCTAATAGGATAAGATTGGCCGATCTATGTGGTCTAACGATGTCAATGATTACGTTTACATCGTGATCTTAATCTCGTTTAGTTAGTACTCATCTAATGAAATTCACAAATCACAGACATTTCTATTTCTAAGAAATATTTGATATTGTCCAATTGCTATAGATCAGTACTAACTAAATCAGATTGGGACTGTCATGTAAACGTAGTCAATGAAAAAAGTCCATATAAATGATATCAAGCTTAATAAGGACTATTCAAATATGTATAACTATACCCTATCCAAAATAACAAAATTTCAATGCAGAAATCTATTGTTACGCAATGAGATATATAACTTTTATATAAAACATATTTCTTTACATCATACATTTCTAGAGAAAACAGCTTTTGGTTCTTCACGTGAGCCACTCTGGATGGAATCTCATCAGAAAACAATTATCGAAAGTTTTATGGAATTACAGCATGTGTGTTAACTACTGTACGTTCTGAATTTCACATCACTATCGTTAGTTTTTGATTAGCTACAACAATCACTAGTTCAAAAACTTTATAAACCTTATCGATCTTTAGTTGTACTTTATCCGACCTTCTTTTTCTGTATTAGAACTTTATATTAGATATCTGAAGAAATTATGGATGTTCCAATATATTCTGTATGAAATTAACAAAATGTGTAGTACTAAGTTCTTTTGTCAAGGATGTTAGTCCATTGCCAAACAATGGGACATGATGAGTGCAATTAGGGCACTTAATACTCGACATGTTTTCAACGATTCCAACAATCGGAATATTTAGTTTCTTAAACATTATTGCTCCTCTCCTTGTGACCTCAAGGGCTGCTTTTTGAGGCGTTGTTATTAAGAGTATTCCAGTGATTGGAAGGTTCTGAGCAAGAGATAAATGAGTGTCTCCTGTCCCAGGTGGTGTATCTATAATAAGATAATCAAGAGGACCCCAAGCCACCTGCCTGAGTAATTTGTCCAATGCACTCATTACCATCAGTCCTCTCCAAACTACAGGCGATTTCTGATCAATTAAAAATCCCATAGACATACTGTAATTAATAAATTTTATAATGAAAGCTAAATTTCAAAGAAAATAACATAAAGAATTTCAAAGTAGTCGGAATTAAAATACAGTAAAACCTTTCAATAAGATAATCCTCAATGGCGTAAAACACAATAATATGAATTTTCTCTCTATTTTAAATATTACAATAATTTAATGATCTTTCCTTACTTTTTTTATGCTCCCCTTCATTCTGTATATAATCATACTTTCTCATTACAAGGGAAGTCGCTGCACGAACGCAATTTGATTAAATAGAAAGTTCCAATATTGTGAGATCGCTGGTCCTAAGGATTATGTTATTAAAAGGTTTTACTGTACAAATTTACCATTTGACACCATAATTTATGAGTGGTTCCATAAGATTTTCTTTATTTAGCATGGGTGTTTGATGTAGATTCATCATTAATGGAATTGAAGGACCAAATATATCTGCATCGAGTAATCCTACTGACTTGTCAGGCTCATTTAGTTTTAGTGCAACAGACAAGTTTATAGCTGTAGTTGATTTACCAACCCCACCCTTACCCGATGCTACAATTAAAATTTGCTTCACACCTTTTATAGGTTTTTGTTTAGGAAGACCTCGTGCCATAACTTCCTTCCGTCTTTCATCCTCCGATATTCGTCCAATAACTTTTGATGAAAACTATTAAAACCAACATCAATGTTTCTATATAATCTCAAAGGAATTAGATAACTGTTTAAAATTCACAGCATATAAATTATAACTATAGCATAAATTCATGCTTTGTTTTAAACAGGAGCCTTTAAATCAATATTTATCAAAATATTCTTTATATTTGCATACCACTAAATATTTTATTAAAAAAATATATTTTCTAAAAAACAGTTTAAAAAACTATAAAAACTCACATCTCTGAAAATCTGTCGTATGCTTGTTTGTATCTCAGAACACTGTGTTACAATACGTGACATTTTATAAATAACCTACAAGAATTATAATGGCTTTATGATGAATCGTGTCATGAACCAAGCATGCGGATAGTTTACATGCAATTCGAATTGCCCAGTATCTTAGCGGAAATTAGGTAGACAGGATTATAAAAGCTCATTTAATATTGAACGATTGCTTTTGATTTAATTGTTAAAAATTGGTTGAGAAAAAAGAAAACGGAAATCCTTTATTTTTAAAAATATCATTCACAAAGTATCTTCGGAACCTGTCACGGGGGTGGCGCAGTTTTTCAGCCCAAAGCAGTTGTCCGTCATTTCGTGTGTGTTGTGCAGATTTTATTAGTTTTTATTCTAAATAAATATGTGACAGTGAGTTTTCATATCCATCTATCTTATTGTCTTAAAATCTCAATAATATTTCGTAGAATTTAATCTAAATTACAATATTTTATAGGAATTTGTTATACCGTATGAGGAAAGAAACGTGTGACCAGTATGTCTGTCTTAACCTATGCTAAAGAACCATATTACGTGTACCATGAAATTGCTGTATCCAATTTCGGTTCGAATATACAAATTTTGCATTGACGATATTTGAAAACTCTGTACAATTTCTAGTACAAATATTATTATATAACAATATTCTGAAAAATGACCCATAGTGATTCTATCTAATATTTGAAGTTTAATAATATGTATAGACAACAGGATGGAAGAATTATAGAGCATCATGCATTGATAAAAATACAAAAGTCTATCTTGAATTTCTTATACTTTTAGCTTTTTCTATAGAAATATGTCAAGATAACTTTAATGTATAACTTATTTGTGCCATGCAGTAATTGCAGTAAACTTTTTTTTCAAATAACCAATATTTTCTAAATCGATCTAGGTAAACTGTGTGGTATATAAGCGTGACTACTACGAAATATGGGCCTAAAAGCAGCTGTTCAGGCTCTAAAGTGAGTGATCCCAATCATTTTTATGTTCTAATATCTTTAGAAATCCTATTGTTGCATTCATTATTGAGAGAAATTATGTCTGATTGGAATAACTAACCCAGAGGTTTGTTTACCTTAGGAAAGCTGAACCATTAAAGAATAAGGTCCAACGTTGCAAGGATCTCTTAAATGACAATGATGCATGGATATGCCAGCAGCAACTACAGAAAATTTACCAACAGGTTCTTATTTTGGATCTGGAATATGCTTTGGATCGAAAGGTTGAACAAGAATTATGGAACCTTGGATTTAAAAATTACATAGCAACACTTCAGTCCCAAGCAAAGGATCAAAAAAATCCAAAACGTGGCGAGTCTCAAGCTATGTTGAGTTGGTGTCTTGAGGCAGCTAGTGGTTTTTATTTAACTTTGCTACAAGAAATATGCACAGCATTCGATCTAGATTTGCCATTCAGAAGGTACAAGAAGGCATTTATCACAATGGAAAGTACTCTATATTATTTTTATATATTACCTGAATTCATTTTTGTTTAACAGGAAAGGTTATGTCTATGGCTGTACATCGCCATGGAAAGCTGTTGAAAATTTATCAGCACCCCATAAATCTTCTTGTTTCTATGCATGTCAATACTGCCTCGTTCATTTGGGAGACATAGCCCGATATAGAAACCAAAATAAACAAGCAGAATTGTTTTATAGACATGCAGTTTCCTTATCACCATCGAGCGGCCAACCCTACAATCAATTGGCTCTCCTAGAAGCTTCTCGGGGGGACAAATTGGGAACAGTTTTTCATTATGCACGATCCGTTGCCGTGAAACATCCTTTCCCGGTCGCGACAGCTAATCTCGCAAAAACATTATCATCAGCTCTGAATGATAATTCATTCAGTGTCGATGAAAAAACAAAGCTGAGTTCACAGGAATATATTGCAGTGTTTTTAAAGTTTCATGGAGTTCTTCATAATATTGGTGACTTGAACGTTGCTGTAACATGTGTCAAACTATTGACAGAAACACTTACTGCTCTCGTCGCTACAGAGAGTTTTAGTTCGTGGAGACTCATACAAATGCTGGCAATTAACTTGTATGCCTTCCAACATGTGGCCGGAAGTACTGTCGATGGTGCAGATCTATTAACTATTGAGCAATTAAGTTCTGATGAAAGAATTGCCAGAGACTGCATGTTGGACCTTATCGCTGGAAGTTTATCTGCTCTATTGTTACCCGTTTATACAATTAAAAGTACTGTTGTAGATTACTTTGCTTTGCCAACAAGTAAGATAATTACTGTATATTTATATTAACACTTTGACTGCCACGCCGAAATCACATGTTTCGCTTAGGACGCCATAGGATTTTGTTTATCATTCAAAACATATGGGGGCTCCGGTCACCAATGACCACCGTGGCGTCCCAGGAGAAACCGTGGCCGGTCATATATGACTAACGTGGCAGTCAAAGTGTTAATATCAGTTATTCTCTTATATCGTCGTAATAGTTATATTCCTATTTGATTTTCAGTAAAACTGTGCCTTGACTGGATTAACCTAAAGCCTACAGTTTTGGAAGAAACAGCATTCACGTCAAGACTTCAAATTTGGCCGAGTCTTTGTGTTCTTCTGAACGGTTTACAGTCTTGCATAGCCGATTTCAAACATGATCAATGTAAATATTTCATTTGTATACACTGATATATATTGTCATGATAGATTTTTTTTAATTTCGTTTTTATCTTTGTATACGTAATAGATGGCAAAGTTCCACTTCCAGAAGACCGAGATCTTCAAGGTTTCCTACCTTTAGAAAAAGCATTTGAATCGCTTCGGTTTACAAATACTGTTCTTGAGGGTGATACTATTGCACTGAGTAAACTCCGTGCGGTTCGTATACTACAACTGGGACGTCAACTCGCCCAACACTCTGTTAATGGCACTACTTTGATAACGATTCTCACTCTTGGAGATAATGGAAAGGAGCAACAATTTGCCTCACTTATCGAAGGAGCAGAACCGAGTAATGAATTGATGAAAGAGTTGGAAGAGTTAAGTTTAAATAAGGAACGTGGATTGCTTGTAAGCAATAGTCCGGTACCTTCTGAATCGGCCAGTAGTAAGGGATCCTGGGAAGCTGACATACCTGAGAATAGTTGTACGTTATATTCATTCTCACATTATACTATCGATGAGTTCTATTTCAATCGAGCAATTACTCAACTATTTTTAATATAATTTCAATGAATACAATATAGAATTTGTATGCGAATTTAAAAATTATCGTATAAACACTATGAAAAATGAAAATCACATAATGAATCAAATATATTATTTTATCGAACATTTGATAAACATTCTTAAAATTTTCATAAAATATTTTTAAAAATGACAAGCAAGAGTACGGATTTAAAGGCATTATGTATTAAGTACGAAAGCATATGAAAATACTGTAAGCATAATAATTATAATAACATATAAATCCTTGAGAATAGTTCAGTAATCGCTCGAAGATACCTACTGCAATTTTTACAATTATATATAATAATATCATGTTGAAATTTAAACGAGTAGCACGATGGTATGGTTCTTATTGATACAATTATATCAATCTGGTTCTATATTCTATAGTCACCATTCGGAATATATTCTTAAGGTGGTTCGATCACTTAGACTTACAGGTTAAAGATCCAAATTTGATGTACGAGTTAGAAAGTAGTTTATTTTCTTTAGGTTCTTGAGATATTGAAAATCGAAGTGTCCATTTTCGGTATGTAGATATACTTTATACGTGAATATAAACAACTTTAATGTTCGATATTATTATAACGATACGATTAGTACGATAAATTATCATGGTTTATGGCTTGAGCTTAAATTTTGCTTATATTTTCACTAATTAATTTTATATCTTAAAATCTTAGGAATTTTTAACTAGCTGTTTAACCTATAAATCCCTATTACTATTATGATTATGACAATCGAATCACTTAAATATTATGAATTTTAGCATGATAAATCGTGGTGAACAAGAGACGTTATCGAAGTTAAATTAATGTCAAACAACGACTACGTCTTTGCTATTTTTTAAAACACGAGAGAATAATGACTAAGAAATGATTGTACTATAGCTGAAAAAATCCTAAACCATAATTTCCATTTGCTATTTTCAGTGGAAAAGAGAGTTGGAATTTTAAAACCACAAGGTTCTTTAGAGCGTAGTCGCGATTCCGTAGCGTGTGGGTCAGTGGAAGGCAACAACCTGGAAGTGAATTCAACCATGGTTACTCGTAAGCCACGACAAAATATTGCAATGCAGGCCATAATGCGTCGCGCGGAAACTGAACAGAAGCAAGTTACATTTAAAAATGTTTCACCTGTGACGATGGATGAGGACGTAAATAAGCCAAAATTAGTTTCCACGTCACCAACAAAGACAGGAATACGTGAAGGACGTAAAAATATTCAGGACGGTGACTTACCCCCGTCTGTATTAAACGGTACATCTACGTTGAATCTTCCAGTACCAGTACAAGTTCGACCGTCCTTAATACAAAACCAGTCGAGTACTTTACAAGCTCAAACAACATCAGTGCACCAGAATCAGTCGAAACCAGTGAAGTTGCCTATTAATATACATCAATCATCCCAGATAACTCCATTTGCGGTTACGACAACAGCATCCGTATGTGAGCAACAGCGTCCCGAGGTAACGCAGTTTGGACAACAAGGACAGCAAGGTTCAGTCCAGGCTTCATATCAACCCCAGACATTTAATGTGCAAAACCCACAGTTCAGCAAGAACTTTATGAATGCTCGTGTACCGAGTATAAAAGCAGTATATTCCATGCCCATCAGTAGTGCCGGAATCCTTCCAACAACTTCACAGAACGTGGGGCTGCAAACCAACATATTGCAGAATATGCAACAAAGTTTACAGCAAAATATTCAACAAAATCTTAATTCAGCAAGGTCGTTGCATGAAAGAATGAATCAAAGCATTTCACAAAGCTCTGTACTGCACCAGGGAATTAGATTAAGTCCAGCTAATCAGGTTGTACCTGGGGTACCACAAACTATTGGAATGCAGCAGAAAACACTCGCGCCTTTGCCACAACCACAAAACATGAAAACACACACACATCAGGTTCAAGGTGTAATACAAAATAACACTGTCAGATTAAATGGTGTGACTGTACAAAGTCAATTTCAAAATATGTCAGGACCACCGAATAGCGCAAACAACTTGACGAACTTGCCTAATTATCAGAAGAATTTTCAACAAGTTTCCATGAGCAATGTTTCTAATACACCCATGAGTCCTACTAACTTGTCGAACTTCCAATTAAATTTCAGTACGAATTTTGGACAAAATACTTTTGGTACTATCTATCAAAAGCAAATATCGCCAATTGCATATGACAAGAGTTCAAGCCAATTTAGTTTTCCAACACAAGGTGGACCAAACAAAGCTCAGCAGACCACAAGCAACACTTATCCCATGTTTCGTAATTATGAAACTAAAGATTTCAATCTGTGGAAGGATACTCAACCGCCACAGCCACCTGTTGCGTGGTGGGGCTCGTCGAACACAACACAAACGCACCCCAAGGATACAACTGTTGTGGACTCTTTTCAGAATTGGGGAACCCCATTAGGTCCTAGCAACATGACTGGTAAAGTACCTATCACATCTGGAAGCAACTACCAGCAAAATCCATTGCAGAATAGACAATGTACAGGAAGTAACTTTGAAAATGCTAGAACTTTCGAAGTAAGTGCTGTATTTATTTGTATAACCTTAGTAATAAATAAACATTTTATCTATTCATCTTAAATGATTCTCATCCGTTTTCTGTTTCAGATGGACCAAAAGCAGCCACAATCCCCCGGAGCCGGCAATACCTATTCGCTATTCAGTGGTAACAGCTGGAGTACAGCTTCGCAAGCATTAAATCCATCAAACGAGGAACAAGCAAAGAGCAGACTTAGTCAACAATCATTGTGGTCAGGTCCTGGACCTTCGCCACTTGAGCGTCTTCTAGAACAACAGAAATCACTACGCGAAGGGGGAACTTGAAAGACAATAGACAGATGTTGACAAGACAACATGAGAGAAGTTCTATTTGGGAATATGTGAACCCTTTGGCACCTACGCAAGCTCAGAGCGACAGTTAATCACGCACCGAAAAAATATAAATATATACGCTCAGAAATACAGAAAAAGAAAAAAGGGCGTACAATATGTATTGTAGCCTGCCGTTTTAGAAATTGAAAAGAAAAGTGTGAATTAATACATGAATGTTCATTCGGTGAATAGAAGCAACTTATCATTTGTAACTGAGCTCACCTGTAGAAATACATTTTGTAAGGACTTCGATAATTTTAACAAAATGTACGTGTACAACAATATAACGGATATCCGTTATGGGCGTATATAATTTGCTATACACCTACTGCGAAAATTTATTCCGAAGTGAAAGTTGCGAATTTATTTCTTCAAAAGTTTTAATGCGGTATGGAATTCAGTTGAACATCGCATTAATACACAAGTACAGAAAGAAAAATTTAGGAGTAGATTTTGTCCAAAGTGCTATTACCCTTTAACGGTAAACTTGAGGAAGAAACAAAGCGACAGCAGATTTATAATACTAATAATGACGTAAAGTAGAGGAGTTTCTACTAAAGTTAAATCAACAGATTGACTAGTATCGTATAAAAGTTTATGTGGCTAAGACGTCAAAGAACGTATTCATAAGGTGAGAGGGTGAAATGAAAACACCTGCCGTCGAGATGCTTCATATAAGCAATTGTCGTTCAGCATTCGTTACACTTCAATATATTCGTTTTGTGTAGTAAAACTTGTTTTACTCGTTCGTGATTGCTGCACTATGTTTATTTTATTAATCTTATATCAACCATTCTAGATGCTGATAAAATGTCTAAACTGTATTTTGAACAATTTTTTAAACGTAACATAAAATTACAAACAAATGAATGTTCGAATTCTCGTTTACTTCATAACTGTGTTCATAACATAATGTAACCATGAAGCATCTAATCCCCTTTATAAATTTGTAAAGAACTGTTGAAAAACTATTACTGAATGTCTCTGCAAATAATTTATTTGCCTCAAATTTTAAGTCTCGTAACCATAGAATTATGTTCCACCTTTGTTGGTAAACCTAAATCGAATATTGTGTCTATAAGATACCACGAATAAGTAAATTTTTTAACATAATGATTAAAACATTCGGAGACTGATCGTATATTTCTCTAAGTACAGAATTCCAGGCTTATTTAATTGATTTATCCGTCCTTTGTGATGCATTTCATAAGCGACGATAGTGTAACAGTATAATTATTATATTTAACATAACGAAACTGTTTCAGAAATTGAACGGCTTGCAAATATATTATGTTAATCATGTTGGAACCGCTTGCATTATTGTTGACTCTGCTTAATGAGTGCCAGCCTTCGTCGAGCCTTGAAAATAATGAATTATTTATTTTTGATTAAACGCACCATATAGCCATATTCTCAAGCTGAACAATCATGCCAAAGAGATACTGGGAGCTTTCCAATTCGAGAACACAACTTGACACAAATCGATTTGAGTCGACTCTCTTCATCACATTCAATGGGAACACGTTTTGCACTGTCACACACGCACACGGCATGTTGGTTCAACTGACCCAATAACAAAATGTGTAAGATAAGATGTTTCATCGGAAAATTTTAATTGTCTTAAGTCGAGAATACTTTTAATGTTTTGAAATCACAAGAATAGTGGAAATAGTTCAGTGTTACATCATTTTCAATAATTTATAACTTTTTACTTTACCTCCATCCTTCTTATTTAGTCTAATTAGTCTACAACCTCAGTGAAGTTAGCCGGACATCTAACTTTTTAACTTTTCATTATACCTAATCAATTAGTTGTCGTTTGGTGATCATTGGTAGCCTAATTAAAACATTTGGTGGTAAATCGTCCTTTAATAATCAAATAATCAAAATTTGACCGAGAAGTTAGCCGAACAATTTTTTATCTTCAACGCATTAAGTTTTTCAGGTGCTCAATGGATGCGTAATCGTTTGGTGGTAACGAATATCATAATTAAAACGTTTGGTGGTCCTTAGTTTCCGTAAGAAATTAAAAAAACAATGTAGTCGTCTGACTGGATTGGATATGGATATATGAACACACATTTATGGTCGATGAAACAGATATTTTTTAAAATTAATCAATGCAGGAACACTCGCCGATGATTGGTAGTCTAATTAAAACATCTGATGATCATCATTTAATCCACGGTCATTCATCGACCGGCGTTCCTGCTTCGATTGGGACCTTGCAGAGCAAGATTGGTTTAGAATTAAAAGTTTTATCATCGATATTTCTGTATCCATTTCTCAGCCAATCATAGCATTTGATGTTTGCCGTGCAGTAGAGGTATGATTTTTTGTACCTTATGAATTAAATAATGACCACCAAATGTTTTAATTACAAATCATCGGCGAGCGTTCCAGCATTAATTAATTCCTCCGAAAGGACAATTTTAAATTTCGTACGGAAACTAAGAACCACCAATCGTTTTTATTATGATATTTGTTACCACCAAACGATTACACATCGATTGAGCACCTAAAAAATTTAATTCGTTGAAGAAAAAAATTGTTCGGCTAACTTCACGGTCAACTTTGGATTTTTTGATTATTTGATTATTAAAGAACGATTGACTACCAAATGTTTTAATTAGGTCACCAATAACCTTCAAACGACCACCAATCGATTACGTATAATGAACAGTTAAAAAGTTAAAGTTGTCCGGCTAACTTTACTGAGGTAGTTTCAGCGGGTTATGTGTCAGGGCTGCCAACTGTTGTGATTCCCAAATGTGAATAAACAGGTTGTTGAATGTCGGCAAATAAGAATTAGTTGCGTGGTAAATTGGTCAAGTAACACACCTCGTAAATTCAAAATTATTCACACCTTTATTCTAGAACGTGCTTCCATTTCTACCATGTTCTCAAAATTCTTTTTTACCTTTTTTAAATTAAAGTGTACAAAACTTATCTAACTAAATTCCCCAGATGGGTCAAACATAAGAAAAATAAGACAAGCCGCCGGATCTGCCCACTGGAGTTGCTGTCGCAGTTTAGCTTTGTTCTAAACATTCAGGGGGCCCGTTGCGGTAAACTTACAACTTAACTCTAATTTTCTAACAATGGACAAACTTGTATTATCGGTCTTTGAACAATAGATGATGAAGTTCGCAAAGTAAGCACACGCACTAATCCATCTGCTCCAGAATGTAATTTAATGATTTTAGCTAGCCTCCAGCGTGTTGGTGGTAAGTTTGGCTCTTTAATTAAAACTAAATCATTAAGCTTCATGTTCTCTTGCTTCGTGCGCCACTTTTGCCTTTGTTGTAAACTCGTTAGATATTCAGAAGACCATCTTCTCCAAAAACCTTGAACTAAGCGCTGCGTCAACTGCCATCGAGTCTCCCAGATGATAAATGTAGTAACGTTGGTTCTGGGTGTGCCAATGGAGGTCCTGCCGTTATAAAGTGTCCAGGTGTCAGAGCATCGATATCCTTTGGATTGTCGGACATTGGTGTCAAAGGTCTAGAATTTAAACATCCTTCAATCTGTGCTACAACAGTTTGGAATTTATCAATGCTGGGCAGAGCTTGTCCCATTACTCTGCGAAAGTGGTATTTAAACGATTTCACTCCAGCTTCCCATAAACCTCCAAAATGTGGTGCCGATGGCGGATTGAAGTGCCAAGCGATTCCTCTTGTCATGAACTCTTTTAAGCATTGGCTGAACCTGTTTGCAGAATATTTTATGTTTATGCTGTAACTGCTGATCTGCGCCAACGAAGTTTGTTCCCCGATCACTATATAGATCTGTACATAGTCCTCTTCTAGCCGTGAAACGTCGAAATGCACCAATAAATGCTTCTGATGACATATCCATGACTACCTCCAAATGCACAGCTTTAGTTGCAAAGCAAATGATTATTGCAACATATGTCTTTTTTAACTGTCGCTTCTTTCCTGGCATGTTAATATCAAATGTTCCACAATAATCAACATCTGTATGTGTGAATGGTCGTGAGCTTTGAACTCGTGCTGTAGGTAAATCACCCATCGATTGCGTTGCTTCAGAGTGTCGGTATCTCCTACATACAACACACAGTCGAATACAGCTTCTCACAGCGTCGCGTGCTCGCAAAATCCAGTATTTCTTTCTTAAGATGTTCAACATCAATGTACATCCACCATGCAGTGTATGTTCTGTAACGTATTTTTTTGGTATCGAGGCCCCACGTTGGGTGCCATTCGTAACGTAATTTTCTTAACTCGACACCGATAGCGAAAACCGAGAAACAAACTAATCTTCGATAGCCAACCTACGTTACTTTCGGCCGTCCAGCCGTCGTTCATGCATCCGCAAGCCAGGCGGGCGCCAGCCAATTCTTGTATCACCGGGAATTGACAAGCCGGTATAAACTGCGAGTTGGGGTGGAACAGGCCCAACTCCACCAAGAACGAGAGCTCTGACGGAACCTATCAGAAAGGCGGTAGCTTAAC
>JARPRG010000002.1:17652-28051 GCA_031001745.1 Hartigia nigra
TGAAATTGCAGTATAAAGGAAAACAGCGCGTATATAGAAGGAGAAGGAGAATGACTGGTAGATAGGTAGGCAGGCAGACAGTAGTAGAAAAGTGAGGTGGGAAGGGTTCTGGACCGGTCTGTAACGGATGTATAGTGCTTAGCTATTACGGTGGCGCAGGTTGTGGATTACGAATGGAAGTGAGAGAGAGGGAAGATTATATGCTGTGAGAGGATGGAGGTTAGGTTAAAGGGACGGGAGAAGCTTCGCCAAGGTAGTAGGGATAGGAGGATAGGAGAGAAAATGAGAGAGGGAGTAGGATGGAGAATGGCAAAAGGTGCGAGAGTAAGTAGTAGAGAAATGCCGAGGGTTGGGTAGAGGCTGAAGAGAAAGAGAGAGCACGAGCTTAGCTAAAGTGAAAAAGAGACAGGGCGTTCTTGTGCGCGGAAGAGAGAGAGAGAGACTCCCACTATGAGGGAATACGAGAGAGTGAAAGAGCCAGATAGGGAGAGAAGCAATGGCGGAGCTGTATCGATGTCCGGGCGCGTTCACTGTCAGCACACGGCCACATAAACAGGTCCGCGGCTGCAAATAACCGGCTCGGTCGCCGATATGGGGATACGACGAAATGCGATATAGCCTGCAAGTTATGCTATACCGATACCTGATATCTCATCTTCTACTAAGTTCCGGTATATGTATGTATAAGCGTCGAGCGGAAAGACAATACCTTGACGAAAGGATTCCTAGGACGATTTAGTGCTCTGCTTCCTGTATCCTCTGACATCCTGAGTCTCATTGTCGAGTAGGACGACAGTCGGCAGCACCTCTTGGTCCGCTCACGTGTCACTGAAGTACCCACCTGTAAAAGCGTCAACATAACCTTAAAACGCGTTCTACGCTGCGTACTGGCTGCATAAAGAGACGGGATAATGTTAGGTTAGGTAAGCGTATATACGTAGCTCTGTGTAAACTTCGTATACAAGATTACATAGAGCTGACAGTAGAAAATGCAGGATAATTCTTTGCCCTCCAGGAATTAGTAGTGTCCTTCTTTGAATTCCTACTGGGACAGCTAACTGCTACTGTTTCTGGATCCTGATAGCGTCTGTATACATATTATTATAGCATTAGAATTCCAGCAGAGGTAGGACTTTGCTACTGTTATACCGTACGATTCAGTCGATGTTTAATTATCCTGACTGGTTAATTATCGGGGCAAATCAATAGCTTCTGTTAAATTATTTTATTACCGGCCATACTCCGCGCTCTCAACCTCTTTTGTGTACAGAATTCTGATGGTCCTCATGTATATATATATATATACAAATAGGGTTGGCAGGATATCTGCTGCGTGTAGTTTCTTGAAATATCGGTTATTCTCCTTAATCCCATTATATTCGAGAGAATTCAAAGTACATCGTAAATTTTCCCGTCTTGAGAAACCAATCCCTCCCCGACCACCCTTCTTGTCCCCTTACGCTACCCCCTGTGAATATTGCTGCGTGGACATATATTTTTTTTTTGTTAGCCCGCCCATCCACCCTTAGTCCTCTCTGTCTTCCTTGCTCTCTGTATGTGTATCTTTTTTTTCTTTTTTCTTCTCTATATAACCCACCTACAACTCCTTTGAACCTTGTGCTGGGATCTTTCGCATTAAACGATGTCGGCTCACGGTCGATTATGCGTGTTGCGTTTCTCACGCCTTGTTTTTGTTGTCCCGCCGTTCGTAATATCACTAGATATAGCGGGTAGGGGGAGAGGTCAAGGGTTCAGATCTTGCGGGAGGATGGTTTTTACCTTTTATTCTTTGTACATAAGTGTCTCTCTTCATCTCTACTCGTTTTCTATCTCCCTTTCTCTTTTACCTTTTTTTTTCTCTGTTTTTAGCTGCCGCTATTCTGCTCGTGGCACTTTCACGGCGAAATAACGCTCCACCCATCCTCGTACTTTTCCTCCTCCTTGGCCCTGGTACTTTTGCCTCCTTCGGGAACGTCCTCGTCGAGCTCCTTTGACGACGTCAAACCACCTCGAATATCATACGGCGTGCGGAAGAACCTTCCGCAGTATCTCCAGGAGTGGAACAGACGGATCTTAATCAGCAATCGATATCGAATTCTCTAGAGAATTAGCGAGAGGTGCCTACCTACTCCTGGTGATGCTACGGATGTCGTCGTTGTCTTGGGGGATGAAACTACTACCGGCGAACGAGGACAATGCTCTGCTTGGTTAGAAGAGGAGGAATAAGAGGAAAAATAAAAGAAAAAGCGAAAATAAAGAGAAAAAGAAGAGACTAAGGACTGTAGCTGGCTACGACTCCTGGTGAAATGGGTAGCTAGAAATTTTTCGCAAGGAGAAATAAAATCGACGCTGTATCTTATAGGAACGTTGGGACGGGATGTGCTGCGCATAGGAACGAACGAATGAATGAAAGGAGAGAGAAAGAAGGTGAGGGAGGATTAAGTGAGCGTGAAAGAAAGAGAAAGAGAGATGGATGACTTTTGTGGCAATGAGAGAATGGGCATCGGAAGGAGTCGGAAGTTACTTCGGGAGAAGGCGGAAGAGTTCGAAAAATAGTTGGACCAAGGAATCGCCGGAATTATTGGAATGGAAACTCAGGGACGTCGCTTAATGGCCGGGGAAATAACGAAGGTACATTTATTATTCAGCGACGCGTATTTACCAAGTTGGGAAAAGGGACTGGAAAGTTTGGCTGTGGAAAAAAGGAAAATTAAAGGTCTGACTGGAGATGGAATGCGAATGCAAAATGAGAGAGGAATAGACGAAGAGAGAAGGACGTAGAGACGTCGTTTGTCAAATTTAGCATGGCCGTCTCTACTAGGAGCGTCGTGTCGTGTCGTCGTGGTTGCATCCGGTCCCGGATGCGTCCCCGGCAATTTGCGGATTTAGCTTGAGCATTCTAGTACCTCATAGTAACAGTAGGAGCAGCATCATCACGATAGGAATATAGCAGGAGGAACACTAGGATTTGGTGATCTCGTCAGCGGTGGGATGAACTCTAATGAAAACTGGCCCTTGGTGACACGTGACACGTCACCTAGGAGGATGAGCGAACCAGAGGTTTGTACCTGCGCTTAAGATCCATACTTCGGTTTCTCATGTAAATTACGTCATTTCCGCTTGACAGATCACAGCCAGATGCGGAACGTTGCATTCTCTACGGCATCCTCCAATCGATGTTCCTCCTCTCCGAGTTACCCTTACCCAGGAGGAAGTCAGCCAGTCAGCTACTACCCTTACTGGCACTCCTTACTCTACTGTATACATGGTATAGCATCTGTCTTTCTCTTTCTCCTTTTTTATCTCCATCTATCTTCTTCTCTCTGCTAGTACTTGTTCTACCCTCTCAATCTCACCCTTGCTCACTCTCTTTCACTGACTCTCATCCCTTTCTTTTCTCCTTCTTTGACTTTCCATTTGAAACACTCTTACCACCTCTCTCTCTCTCTCTCTCTCTTGCAGATTTGCCTTTGACTTTGGCTTCACTCACCACTTCGCTGGCGCTAATTCGTGGCAAGTAAATTGCAGAGAAAAAAGGGGTGCTTGGTTCCCTGGCTCAACCCACCTATATAGCCACAAGCACCCCTTCTGCTCGAGCAACCCCCAAGGCGCCCACGCGAGAACAACCCCCCAAGTGGATATTTCCTTCCACCAATTTCTCGATTCACCTGCTTCAACTTCTCTTTAACGTTTTACATACAAGCTTGTCCCGTCTCGCTTATGCTCCCGCTTTATTTTGCCAAACAGCAAGAAACACCATGATATATAGACAGAGTCACTCTCGCATTCTAACTGGTACATACGAGGAACCGTATGAAGAATCAGAGAATAGGAAATGGGCGATGGTAAACGGAAGGAGTCACAGAGGCATGTAATAACAAGATCTGAGTACTTGGCTGCCAGTAACAGCACAGTAGTAAAACTATACTATGTATCCTTGTTCTCAGTCGTACCTGGTGGCAATGTTAGACGTCGTCGTCGTTGGATTTTCCGGCTCAAACTAGTCCCCGGTCGTGTCAAAGAAGCGTGGAAGTAAAAGGGTAACCCAAGCCAAAGGAGGTCGGGTGTACTGAAACGCAAGTGTAAGTATAGGATAAGGCAAAGGAGCTGAAGTAAAAGTTTGACAAGTTTACCAGGAAAGTCCCTTCGTCGTTTTCCTCGTGGAGAGGAGGGGGAGAGGGTACGGAGGGGAGTGTTTGAATCGTTTCCTAGGACCCACCACGTAGCTGAGACAGTAGAGGGACATGATATCGTCACGCGATCTGCGCCAGTCTATTACTCCACCCCCAAAACTAAATCCACACCGGCTGTTAGGAAACCGTAACACATGCCTGTGGCTGGGGAAGAGGACGGACGAGGGGACGGCCGATCGAAGCGCAAAGATAACAGAGGGATGGGATAAATGGGTCGCAAAGTCTTCCTGTCCTTTACGCTCCCTTGCTTACTCCCTTCATGCTTATCCACTCTACATCTATCGGCGGCGACTTCCCCTTGCTCCCTTGCACTCCTACAGACTAATCTCACCCCAGCATAACATCTTCTCCAATAGAGCCGTCCTCTTCCTCCTTTTGCTCCTCTTCCTCTCTCACTTGCTACTTCCCACTCTTTGACTCTCTGTGTCTTGTGGTATGCTATCAGCGGGTTAGGTTCTTGCTCCAAGAGATGCTTCCTGGACGTCTGTTTTCTCCGTTACCCCATTTGGATGTCCTCTAGGTATTAACCGTCCTCTGTGCTTCGTGAACTCGGGCAAAAAGTAAACTCGTACGGACTGTATAATCTCATAATTGATTCCAGGATCCCCTTGTGGATGAACACGACGATGAGGAGGATGAGGACTCACTGGGTATATCTTATGCAGATGTAGCACCAGGCACATTCGGATATCGGTTCGTCGACCTAGAATCTTTCCAGCACGTTTGTCTCGCTTGGTGAATACGTTCTCAGAGGATTGGTAAGGGGTTTTCACGTTGCACCAGAGGGGCTTTGCCAAGGCGACGTTGGTATAAGGTACACGGGTAGGATGGGGATAGTGAAAAGGAGGATGCGAGCTACGAGCTACCGGATGTCGGGACATGGTGTAGTAGCACAGCTCCAGGTAAAAGGTCTCCTCCTTGGAGCCCCTGACCTGGAGAAGAATTATTTTCGTAGCTTGCAGATTAGACGCGGCACTCTCGCGGAGTAGCAACTCGTGGAAGAGGCTATATATATATATATATATATATAGAGCCGAAGAAAGAAAGATATATAGAAGAAGCACGAAGAGCAAGGGAAAGGCAAAAGAATCGTAGGAAGAGGTGAGTAGCGTTAGTGGAACTATCTTGGCACCAGAAGGGCTTATCTCTGATGAAATCTCGCCAGGAGTGCGGGCCGTTTACGTCGGCGTAACCTCCTCGGGGGAGTTTGTCACTTTCGCGGCAGGAGGAAGGACGAGGATGAGGAGGTTAGGGACGCGTAGGAGGACGAACATGGATTTTTTATTTCTATTTTTTATCCTCTCCATCGTCTCTTTCGCTCTCGTATATTCTCTTTTTTTTATATTTTATTTTATCCAGAGGCTCTCTCGTCGACCCGGGGAATAGCTCCTCGCTCCCAAGTACGAAAACGCCTGTCTTAGGTAGGTAGGGGCTGCCCTCCAGGGTTGGATATCTGCGTACCATAAATTGTTTGTTCCTTCGTCTAGACGTCAACAACCACCGCCGTCCAATGTTCCTGGATAAACTGTATACCTATATGGAGTGGCTTAAGGGTCTCAAAAAAATACACTTAAGCGAACGTGACGTAACAGTTAAGAATCCCTTAAGAATATTTTGGTTCTCCTGACCGATTTGAAATTCAAATCAAATTTAAATGTCCAGGTGGAAATCTGTTGACTTTGCGAGTGCTTTGGTTTGTCGTTCCCGGGAACCCTGGTTAAACTGCAAACAAAGAGATAAAAAGTAAAATTAAAATAATATACGGTAGTGCGATATGCATTTCCACCAGCATGATCGTGCTGTGCACATCCGGGTATATTGTACGTTTTCATAACACCGTACGGTCAGTTAGCCATTACGCCAGTAACTTTGGCAATTTGGCCGAATTCTGTCACAGTTTCTGGAATACCGTGACAAACGATGTTGGAGCAAATATCATTGATACGATATAAAAGTCATTCTGTGCCATTTGAGTTAAGTACTTTTATCCCCCACCAGGCGGCGAGTAAAATCAGGTGTCATAGGTCGTTTCCAGCCACGGCTAAACGCAGTCGACCACCCAACCAGCCGGGCGACTTTCCCGGGGCGAACAATCGTTAACGCATTATGCCAATTGCGAGGTCGGCTGGAGATCTGCACCAGGAACGGTCGAAACTCGACCTGGTAATTTTCCACGATTGCCGAGGTAACATACTTTCTTATTGTTTCTTACTCTCCATTCTATATTTCCTACAAGCTGTCGTCGAATAAAAAGTGTATATCAGAAATTCTGCTGCATTGTTTTCACGTTTACTTACTAATAATAATTTCTGGAGATATCCGTGTTAATCGAATTAATTTCATCGTTATAATCACATCAAGAATTCCCTCGACGTCCTCTTAGGAAAACAGCTACGATCAGCAATATGTTATACGCATGGTATCCGGTCATGTATCTGCGACGATTGAGGTTAGGTTAGGGTTACCTATCTGACTTATACATAATGCGTGTATGCATCTATTATGGATACAAGAATCCTGCAGTGTTAGTGCTATGGAAACAAGTTGTAAATGGCGGGAAATGTAAGTCCAGGATATACCTGAAGACTCCCAGAAGGCAAAAGGATCTTTTGGACATGAATCGTTATGTTTATTAATCTCTTTCCAGATGGGCACTCTACGTACATGATGTTATTACGTCAAGGGTGTTGGATGAACATGGGCTTAAGTGAGCATGCCATTCATGACAGGGAAACCCTCTTCTCGGCATCCTAAATGTCCCTAGGACACTCAGGAGCTTACTGGCGCAAAGGTTACCTGCTTCACTGGACTCATTAACCTCTTGATAACATGGAATAGGTAACCTACACCGGTCAGTGTTACGACATTCGGCCATTTTGTCATTTCGCTTTTAGTTAGTCAGGATCCTGATGGATGTCCCCCTTACTCTGTATAGTATCGCCGTTCCAAGAATAGGGCACTAGGTTGCTAAGCCCCTAGCATAGGAGATACAGAGGATGGTCCCTCTTGGCCAGAAGGACTAAATGACTCTTCCTTAGAGGCTGCTGTTTACGAAGCAGACGGATTGCATTTGGTCGCTTCTACTTCGAGTTCCACTAAGGACAGAGAGAGATAAGAGTACAGAGGAGTATCCTATACCCGAGAGAGAAGAATCGCAGCGACAGGGGCCTTCTTCTCTTGGATCCTAATTTTCCCCGGGATGCTTTGGGTAAGCAAGCTTACGAGCTGCCTCGACCTAACCTCTATCCGCCATTAACCTTTCCTCTAGGTCCTTACTAACGGACAATGAAATTAGCCGTTGGAACCTTTTGCGAGGTGCGAAGGGAAGCCTACGAGGATGAGGAGGATAAGGACTGGATTGGTATAAGGTGGGAAAATGCCAATGGATTCCTATTGGATATATATGTAGTATACATCTGCGTGTTACAATATGCGTATCTATCGTGGGCGTATATAGTTCTATGGGGAAACTAGCTTTCCCTCTAATCAATGGCCCAATGGCCGGTCGACAATGCTGACTACAATTAATCTTCCAGAATGTTCTGCGAGTACGTCCCGATCGCGTGATCCGGAGGACATAATACTACTAGATGACCAATCGAACTCTCGTCCCGGGATCCAGGACGTGGTACATCCCGGGAATTCTCTCTCGCTCCCTTTCTAACTCTCTCTCTCTCTCTCTCTCTCTCTCTCTTTTCAAGCTTCTACCCGACACCAGTCTCATCTAGAATCTCATAGGGAAGCCTTGCCCCACGTGACATACGATTTCCACAAAGACCGTCAACCTTCCTCAGGTTGAACAAGCCATAAGCATAATTACCCATAAACCAAAGGCGTTGCGTCTGAGCAAACCTCAAAAACCTCATGGCCCTTTGGCATTCCAGTAGACACCCTTAAACTGTACACCCTCTCTTCTTTCTCTTTATCACTCTCTGTATACTTTGAACTTTGAGTATCCTACTGGTATTATTCCAATTGCTTCCCTCCTACTTCTCTTAGACTTCCGGAAACCTTTCCACTTTGCTCTCGCAACTTCTCTCAGTCTGATTCTCTCGTCTTTCCGTGAAATATCCCAGTAGACTCTGGTAGTTTGTTGGTCACGGTATGTAATCTCAGGGTGGGCCAGACAAAGCGTGACGATCTCACTCAGACGTTACCCTCCACGTAAGCCCTATTCCATCCTTATACACACGTACTTCCTAAGGATAGCCTAGGATTGGGATGACGGAGATTAGAAGTACCTATAGGCTCTAGGTTAGTAGCGTACAAGGCGAAGAACTAGGTAGCACTAGGTATCAACCAGTCACGCTTAGGTCTCCCCCAGAGTTCGAGAGTTGCCAGGGATGGTTGGTAACTCAGGAGGGTCAGAGAAACGGATGGGGTGAGAGAGTGCGCTAACTGCAATCCCCCTGTGACTCCCTATAACTTGGCTATAGTCAGCAACCCCTACCAGAGTTCCACCGCCAACCCGGCCGCAAGCCCGTATGCCCACCATCCCCTCGAATATCCGTCTACCCGGCTGTAACGAAACTTGTTACGGCGTACGAGAGATTTGTGAACGGGTACCGGTGACAGGGCACTCTCGACCCTTACGTACACACCACCTACAACCTACTACCCTCTCATCCTTTAGCCCTCTTTCACTCTTTGAGGACTCACACTATCAGGAATCACTGTCCTACATGATACATCCCCCATTGAGAAAACATCCCATAAACCTTTATCTATACCTATACGGTACTTCTAATAACATTTTTTTTTTTAATTACCAACATTGATCTTAACGAACGACTAACTCTTTCCCTCGACACCAGTCAAAGTTTCTTGGTAATAGGATTATAAGTTCAGGTGGTGATCGGCTACCTTTCAGAAGGATTATCCGTACCAGGAAATATTACTCCCTTTAACGATTTCAATAGCTAACCCCATGCTTCTCAATCCTTACTTTATCTCTTTCTCCCTCTTTCTCTTCAGCATTGCTTATCCTCCATCAAAACTCGTTACGCAATAGAGATTACCGTGGCGAATACGCAAGGAAGGTTCATCATTCCAGGTAAAGTTTATCCCAGGTTCTCCCGTCTCTCTCTCTCTCTCTCTCTCTGTCATTATATCCTTCCATCTTTTTCCATAGTCATCACGATCCAAGAACTCCTTCTCCTCGAAGTTACCTCATTCGACATCCCTTTCGACGGCGTATCCCGATCGCTGCCAGGATAGCCCGGGAGGCATAAAGGGTCCAGCGGTAACTGCAGGCCCTCTGGTACACCCTCTATACTATATACAACAATATAGTACAGTATAGCACGATAGAGTATATAGGTATGTACAGGAGCCGTAGCAACTCTCCCACGGGAGCTGGCTACCCTGGCCCACCTCCTTCCTTCTCCCTGCCTCCCCCACCTCTTTTCCCACGGCCGCAGCCGTGTGTCCGTGTGTAACGAAACTTGTTACAGCGTAGGAGAGATTTGTGAACGCGAGGCGGCAGTGCCCGGGCATCAGGGCACCACGTACGCATGCGCAGATACCCTCGACGTGGGAACGAGGGTTAGAGCCACATCTCTGAGGGTTCCAGGCAGTACGGCCCGGGACGCGCCGGGATCATTCAGCAGACCAGGCCAGTGCTTTTCTCAATCCCCGTGGTCGAGACACATCGGGTCGCACAGTCGTCGACGTGATAACTGATAACACGCCGTTAAATCTAAAAAAGTTTAAAGAATCATACGTATATATATACTCTATATAATACATATAGTATATATATTATAGTTATAAAGAACCTGTTAATCGTTTACGGATACTTCATGATACTCGTATCAATATTTTGATACTTCGATTATCTCTTCTTGACCTGGACAACATTAATTAATTCAGTTTCGTTCGGCACACGTGTCGTTATTAAGATACGCCAAGTTTCTGGGCCGGACATGTATCCTGGACCCTCGAGCTCCACGAGGGCCACGTGTCGTACTCCACAGTTCACGCGTGAGCTCCGTTAGTGTTGTGCACCCTAGGAGATCGCTGCAGGAATGAAACCAGGATCGCTGGCGATCACGGTGATCGCTCTTCTCGACATAGGCATCCGTGTGCGCGCTGCACTTCATCAAGGTAATTATCAATTTACTTTATAAGCGTTTTATTGTATTCTTTGTTTTCTCCATTTCTCTCTTTTTCTCCTCCTCGTCATTAAGTTCTCCCTTTCTCTCTCT
>JARPRG010000002.1:28151-39405 GCA_031001745.1 Hartigia nigra
TCTCTCTCTTTCGTTCGTATTCAGTTGCAGCCACTTAATAAGCTACAGATATACAAGGACTCTTGATTACCAAGAGTACCGTGCAGAAAGGAGCCTTTATCTTTTAATCGTATACTCGGACCCCCAGGATACGCTGCCGGCAAACTGTATGCTTCTAGGGTACTTCGCACCCTGGATTGAAGAGCCCTCTTCTGCGTTCCTGATAGGCTGATTTTTTAATACTTCAATTATCTCCCTCTATTACTCACTTTTTCACTCTAGAAGCGCCAAGGTCTATTGGATTAAACACTCTGCGATTTGCATTCGTTGATTGGTCACTACAATTTTTCAACTAGATTTTCGATTGCGTTTCGAATCGATTCACCGTATAGCTCATGCAGGGAGATGAATACAGACTGCGAAGTACATGCTGTACAACGTCACGGACGATTCCCTAAGGATACTTTGCATGCCTCGACGTAGCTCGATGCGCTTTGCCACCTCAGGAAGCACGACTCCTTCCATGGGTTCAATTTAATCTGTAACATTATATACATATATAGTAGCAGCAATGTTCCTGAGCCAATGTAACCTTCTTTCTCTTTGTATCTATTCGTACACGCACGAGTACGCGTATCCGTATACGCGCTCCCGCGAATTTCTATACCTGGTACATCCTGTATCCATGTAGTAGCTCTACGAAGCATAGACCATTGGATATGTGCATAGACCATCCTGACTATATCTCTTGGGTAAACGCCGCTAAAACACACTGCGGGACAACTGCGGATATTCACGTAGCCGTTTCAACCTAATGAAAAGTTGCTGGTAATTGTGGGTGAAGGAGAGAGAGATAGAGAGAATAGAAGAGGGAGTAAGAGTTGGGGGTAGTTCTGAGGTGGATGGAAGAAGAGGGGAAATTACGGTTGCATGCTCAGTTTTGTCCGCCGGCCAGCTAATGACAAGGAACGGCAAAGTTCTGTGAGGATTCTCGCTAAAGAGATTACTCCAATTCCTCGTCCTCCTCGTCTGCCATCTCCGCCAGCAGTGTCACTACTGTTAGTATTGTCACACTGTTACCGTCCACGACCCACTCCCTTGACTCTTCTGTTTGCTCTCTCTATCTATCTCGTTGAAGAAATGCTAGCAGAGGATAAGGCGAGCGTGGACAGATAGAAGCGTAGCAGCCCGGGTAAACTAACTCTTGGTGCTGAGTGTAGCCAAAGTGAGGGTGCGAGAGACACAGTGTGTACTTAGCTGTTTGCAGTATCGCGACAACAACAAAAAATGTATCGAAAGTGTCCTGGAAAATTTTTTACAGCAAGAAAGTCAGGATCAATTGTTAACGTTTTCAACCGGTTGGCTATACTTTACTGTATGAGGTACTGTATACTGAAAGAAGAGAGAGATAGAGATATAAAGAGAGAAAGAGAGAGAGAGATTGACTATTCGTATTTGCATACTTGAAGCTTGTTTGACGAACCATTCAAACTCTGGTTTGACTTCTCATCTTGGTATAAGATTCTCGTAGATGGTAACTCGTTCGGTATCTATGTAGGTATGGTTTAGTATAGTATGCCAGTGGAGTCAGGTAGGTCCTATTACTAGACACGAACTGGATAAAGGCTAGGATATAGAGAAAGAGAGTAGTATAACAACTGCGCCAAGCAATAAAGCTCTCAGGTTGTTCTCATTAGTGAGATTACTAGAGTCCCGGTGTAGTTTCTTCAGGTATCCAATACCTACTCACTGTAGTTCATCTTCTTCTGCAATTTAAAATTCTGCTTATCTTCACCACGTATGGACTCGTTGAAATCGTTCAAGTCCTTTTTCAGCGTCTGGGCAAGCATCCTTACACTGCAGTACGCTAGGTACCATCCTGAGGATGGTGTTTACACGTTCTAGTTTTCCACTGCACTTAAGGAGTTACGTGCTGTGTGAGTGGTATTACCGTTTCTCACTGATAAAGATCCTGTCGGAGTTTCATCCTGGTACCTTGGTATTTGGGTTTCGATGGGAGACGTGTCATAAGGATGTCTTCAGAAAGACATTTTGCGGACACCCTATGTACGGTGTTAAAATTGTCTCAGGAAAGACGTCGTTTAGTTTCTTTGAACGGGACGGTAAAGTAGCGTTAACTTTCAGAACGAGAATCCATTGCTAATAGAAAGTCCTTGATATCCCACGGGAGATGTAATTAGTGTGATCTTCTCGAAACCTTTCTGGGTAAATCATCGATTCTATCCGATAGGGACTCTGCGGGATAGCCAGTTATATAAGTACCCCATCCTGCGGGCTCTAGCCGAGCTCGTATTCCCCAAGGGTATTTCCTTCTGTCCTCTGGAAGATCCTTGCTAGATACATCCTTACAGGAATTCTCTCTCTTTGTTCGATCCAGGTATATTCCTGAATAATATACTCTGAAACTGTTTACAAGAATATTAACAAGGGGTACGGATCAATCAAGGAAGCTGGATGTAATATGTAATTCATTGTAATAATGGATGGCACCTGGATATCTTGAAACGTCGTCTACGTGGTAACCGGCTTAATAAATCGGTTCCTGATTTATGCAGTCGTTACTCTTTTGGCCGGGTTGTCCGAGTGATTGATAAAAGAGAGTCCCTTCTGGAGAAAGAGAAAGAGAGAGAGAGAGAGGTGGCAGCTAGGGAAAAGGAATGAGAAAGTAGAAAATGCAAAGGAAGAAAAAAAAGAGGAGTAAAATAAAGGGGAAAAAAGGGTCCTACGAAGGCTTTGTGCCTGTGGGGGTCAGTGCGACCCGGGTGTTCCTGGTTATCGCGATAATAGATTAGCCAAGTGTCGCTCCAGCGCGTGTCTTGGACAGGAGTGCCGAACTACAGGGTCACCAGGCTGCCAACCTACAAGCACTATAGTCCTTCAGCGAAGGGTTGCCTTGTCGAAGGATACTATCCTTAGGGAGAGACAGGGTGAGCAGAGCCAGAGGGCGCATCAATTCCTGAAGGTGTATTAGGACTACTCAGCAGAGTTTCGTATGTACTCCAATGAGTGGGAGTCGTTTCTGCAGAGAGAGGGAGAGAGAGAGAGAGTGAGAGAGTGAGAGAGAGAGAAAGAGAGAGAGAGATGGAGAGTGGGCTCGACACTGATTTCCATCAGATTCGAATCACATGCCAAATTAATTCCGATCGTTTGCATAGCCGAGCAGCCGACATTCTAATTCCATTTGGTCGTTACCCCAGGAAGGGGCTGCTTACAAGGTACCTCCTTCCGGTCCTCTCAACCTTCCTGTCCCTTCCTTTACGATTTTAATCAAACAACCTAGGCATTTTGAGGCTGTCAAAAATTATTTCACTCGTCGCGTAACCCGAGGATCCAATTGACGTGGTATTGTTGTCTTCTTGATAACAAAGCAAATTTAGACTGTAGGGTAGAACTTTATGGTGGAATTTTACTGACCTTTTTTTTTAATTGTAATCCTTAACGAGCAGCTTGATGAATTTTTACTTTCCTTCTTTACGTTCTTCGTTACTCTTGCGTATTTCGAAGTACGTACATTCTTTCAGCTACATGAAGTAACAGTTATATCGAATCTTAATGCGATATCGTCAATATCGATTGTACCAGCTCTACAATTGTCAGATATTTTCCGTGTATTAGAGAAAACGTGTAAAAAAAAAATCTTCCTGATACCTGACTGGATATAAATTTTACCAATGAGAAAGATTCGCTCTGATTTCTCAAGAGAGATAATATCAAAATGGCCTGAGCCATTGGTCCGACTATTTACGTATAGTCAATACACGGGTACAACTACCTTTTATTGATTCCTTTTTTTATTTCCTCTTGCTTCTTTCCCGAAGCACCCTCGCTTTTTTTCAGCCGTTTATACTGCGACAGGGGTGTAGCATGCAGAAAACAAAGAGCCATTCGAGAACCTAAGGAGCGATAAACTAGCCTGATGTTATCTGATGTCTTTCAAGATTTTCAAAAATTGTCATACACTCTACTTTACGTACGAAAGAGAGTCTATGTTAAATCGACCTGTGCATCACTTCACGCAGTGCTTAAATGTATCATGGCATGTCGCAGTAAACAGTTATCAAGGCTGCTTCTTATACAGTAAACGGTCTCTGCAATTTCCGCATTGTAGAGGATGGCCAGGAATGTTCCACAGGAATGAGACAGTGCCATCCGTTCTGATAACCTTTGAAGGAGCCTGTAACCCGATTCCCTGATCACGCGAACCCCAACAGTCTGACGGATGGTCTACTAGGAGACACTAGGGGTACGCCAGTTAAGCTACCCAGACGCACGCTCAGGGTTTTCATAATGAATTCACTCCCGGTAAATGAGGAGGCCATTCGTTTCGTCTTCAGGATAAATAGAATATTCTCTAGGTACGTATACGTGTGTCACTGGGTGTACACAGTCGACCTCTTCTTCAAGGTGTCCCAGTCGTCATTTAAAAACTGGCTTATCCTCGTGTCAGGTCGATTTCGTCAATCGTCCAATTTCCTTAAAGTTTCTCAGGATTTCACTAAGAAAAATACGTTCCTCGAATAACTGGGGTGCACAGGAGCATCCTCCGGATCTTCCTCAGGGGATGAATTCCAATTGTCACCTTTCAAAACTTTGGACCTATTCAAACTTCTACTTGATTCAATGGTGGGGGACGCTCCTCTTGGTATATAATGAACGTAGCGAGGATAGTCCCTGTCAGTCGTGCGCCAGCTTTTAATCAGCTAGGACGTGGAGGATAATTTTTCTTTTTTTTTTCTCTCTCTTCAAAGCATGGAATTAAACCTGGTACACCCTGTAAATGTCCACAGATATATATATATATATATATATATATTAATCATACAGACAGGAAATCTCGAAATAGCTGTGTTCACTCCTAGGCAAACTTCTCCACAAGCTTATTCTCATTTCCAAGTTTATAATACAGAGAAGTAAAGATGTTTGATTGCCATGAAAAGCATCAAGAATAATAATGAGTACGTGCCAGACTCTGCTGTCAATAACAATAATAAATCCCAATATAGCGTTAAACCTCTGGTTTATCGATATTTCTCCAATTTCTCCTCTGTATATTTCTTTTACTTTTATTAGACATCTCCATCCCCTTTTCAGACTGACAGCTTCCTGCTATCCCCTCGGTATGTCATCCCCGTACACGTCCTGGCTGCATTTTAATGCGAGGTCCCCGTCGCTCTCGGTTGGCCGTCTCTTCCGAATCTTGAAGCCGATTGTCATGCTCGTCTTACACGATGTGTTGCAAACGGCTGGAATCGATCGAGGTCGGAAATAACGCGGATTCTGGGAAGGTCGAGATGAAGCATGTGAAGAGTAAAAATAGGTGAAGAGATACACGTATAAGCAGTGAGAGAGAAACAGGAGAAAGATGATGATAATAAAAGGAGGCAGTGCCAGACGGTACTAAAGATAAAAATTCTATGGAATATATAAAGGGAAGATTCGATGACTAATAGACTGTAGTAGTAACGGTACGTATATTGACGTAATACGCACGTGATATATAGTCCATGATAAAGTAACAGCTACTCCAGGAGTAGAGGTCAAGGGTCGTCCCATAGCTCTTCGTAGCGTTGAGTTGTAGAGAGTACTCGTTGGTCGATTTACTATAATTAATTACTTGATTAATTAATTGTCGAACGAACGTGTGCTCTCACGCACTAACATAACTATTACAGTATACCTCTAGGTCCTCGACGCATACCCAACGCCCGAACGGGTGCCCGGCATCCGGCATAATCACCGATACGTTAATTAGTTCGTTATCATTAATTCGGGCCAATTGCAAGCACGCGGAATTCATTAGTCCGTTGCCATTTGAACGATCGGGTACGGTCCCGCGGCTGCTGCCACGGTCCTCGTCCTCCTCCTCGTATGTAATATACATTGGGACTGTTATATATACCCAAGGGATATCCCAGAGGATAGATCCCGCGGGAGTTTTGGGTATTTGGGTCGAGGGGATTCTCCTCGGTCCCTTTCCCTTTATCTCTCTCTTCTTTCCCGTATCATTCTGTCCTTCTTCTTGTTTCTACCCGGTGCAAGGAGAGCCGACGGATGAGGAAACTCTGTCTAATCTCGCGGTTCGTTTTATTCCTCCGGCGATTTGTCCGCGGCAGCTATCTCAGGAACGCTAAATCCACGGAGGCAATTTGGATATTGCCTTTCGGATCAGACGCGACTATTATCCCTTATCCAAACTCCAGTAACTGTTCTTACCCACCCTCAGCCATTCTGGACCAGTCCATTTTTTTTTCTTTTCTTCTCATTCTTCTAGTTTTCTTCACGACGACGAACGTCCCTTTGGCGATAACTTTGTGCCAAGGATGTTTCCCATTGACAGAATATCCTCGTGGCTATTATATTCTGGAAATATTAACGTTTCGTTATACATGTGATATGCATGTATATAAGGTACTTGAAAGAGTGGATGGGTAGAAAGGAGGAGGGCGGGGGGCTGTTACATAACGACCGAGAATATACGAACTATGGCTACTTGGAAGATCAATAGCCTGTCAGGAGAAAAACCTCCGAGGATCTACGTTTCTATCTATAGAAAATTCAAGTGGGATTTATGGGAAAAATATTCCTACGACTTGACGTACGGATGACCCACTATGGGTACAAAACATTCTAAAAGCATTCTCGTCGGCTGAAATCTTCTTCTGCTCTTATTTCTCTATTGCGTACACCTGGTGGTATGGCTGCACTTTCCTTAGAGATGGACATTTTCTTGCTGGTCCTTTTACCAGTCATGCTTTAGGTGCTTTCGTCGTCTAACCTCACCCTTATCCTGGGTCTACCTTGGTAGGACCCTTGGGGAATTGTATTTCTCCACTGGACCTGGTCCAGATCTTCTGAAATCGACTGGAATTCTTGATTCACATTGCAATCGGACAGTGCTTAGCGTAAGAGGATTTTACCTGAACTCGATCAATGATTTTTCCTTGGGGTTGTTGTTACAAAGAAAAATGTGTCGTTCACCAGGACGCGCCGTGTTTCTCTACGGCATCTGCTGATGTACGTCTTATGGGGATTTTATCAACGGAGACAATAGCAATCTTGCATTGTCTTGAAAGCTGCTTTCTCCCTGTTCGATTTCTTTTGGAACGGAAAAGTATTGCGACGTTCTACTCCATCCTTAGGTTTTATACTTTTCCACGTCCTCATCCTCTTCCTCCTTGTTCTTTGACTCACCCTCTGTTCTTGGAAATGGCTTATTGGTTTATCGCATCGATTATATCGATACGATAATGAAGCCTGCGAGAAATTTCCGCCGTAGGCAAATACCCCTCCAAGATACTCGCTTCCGAATACCAAAGAGAATAACGAGGGGAGAGACGATTATGGCATTGTAAAGCGTCGCGGCGCGCAGCGTCGAAATTTCTTGGAAAATTAAATTGTACCTATCTAGCTGGCTACCTACCTTGCTATTTAAAAATAAGAAATAAAATCCTAAGCGAGCTACGCCAACGGGAATGTCCAGGATGAAATTAGGTCATCGCCCTGGTATAACTTGGTCGGCGTACACGTGTGTGTATATTCTCTTTTGCACAATTTCCGGCGTCGTCGATCGCCCTCCTACGGCTTCCTGATATTTAACGTCCTGAACCGTTATGACGCATAGTCAATTTTTGATAGCTGATGGATACGCTCGTCAAATAAATATTAGTTGTCAGAAATAAAGTATGCAATAAATATACCTAATGTTATTGTTTCATTATGGAATTCGGAATTTCATTTTTTTTTTTCAGAGGCGACGTCAAGCGTCGGTGGTCCCGTGTTTGCGGCGCCCATCGGTAATCAAACAGCGCCAATTGGACGCGAGGTGGTTTTTTCCTGCAGCGTTCGCAATGTCGGCAAGTACAAGGTGAGTCAATTCCGATAGCTATAAGCTATAATATAAATAAATACTATAGCTATGAGCATAATCAATATTTTGGATGTTATTGATCTATTACAAAAAAAAAACATGAAACTCCAATGGGACCGAATGATTGCTCAAATTATTACAAGCCGACAGAAGAAACTCTAGTTATTGATAACGTGGTGGTGAAGAATAAGACGATAAAAAAAATTGAAAGTAGACGTAGAAAAAGAAAGGAAGCAAAGAAAATGGAAACCTTTTTATTTCTTCGAAATCTCCTCTTCGTTTCAGCCTAATCCAACCTCTGAAAATTCCAAGAGGGCTTGACGAACGTTAATACCCTTCGTACGAAAAGTGGAAAGTTTCAGAATGTTCTAGACGATAGCAGACGGTAGTCAGGATAAGGTAGATCCAAGGGAATCCAAGGAGGCCTGGATGGGAAGCTCACCCTGGTCCAAGGGGATTCATTCGGGTGCCGGGAGGTTCTGCAATTACGCGATCCATTTATCATACGAAACAGCATTATCGCGAAGTTTGCATAAAAACTAAGTACCCTGGCCATTATCCTGTCTATACATCCATCTTCAGCCTGGCCAGCCATACTTGCTCTCTTGGTTCTTCCTTCCTTCCTATCTATCCTATAGGATTCCTCCGTACTATATACTCCAATTTCTTCCTTCCTTCCTTTCTCTCTTGTTCCATCGGTTCGTTAAGCAAGCGTTGATAAAGATGCGTCAGCGTGTCTCATTAATTCTTTTTGTCCACGAAAACCATCCCTCCTCCGCCACCCCGTACTATCGGATCCTGTGGAGTTTGCTTTAGTTCTTGCAACCAGGGACGGTGGGCTTTTGTGAACTAATATAATTTAGCTGTGAACTTGCTGTGTCGTTAAGCACATGCCTTACTGGTTTAATTATAATTGATGCTGGTGCAACATTTATTATACACGTATATACAATTTAATATACACAGTTGTCGTGTGTTACCATAATCTGGAAAGTCTCAATTGAATTTGCAGATTGGCTGGTTACGCGCCTCAGATAATACCATCATATCAGTTAATGCCAGAACAGTTACTCAAAACTTCAGGATCACTGTATCTTATGAGACTGGCAGTAGTCCTGGAACATCATCAGGCACCGGGATGAATGGTACTAGTCAATCCATTGAGAATATGGTAGAAACCTGGAAGTTGCACATAAAGAAGTTGGAGGATAGTGACGGCGGTTGTTATATGTGTCAAATAAATACAAGTCCTATGATCTCACAGCTTGGTTGCGTTGAAATTTTAGGTAACAATATAAGATAATATTTATTGTTATCAATATTGCTCAGAGGAATGTTAATAGAATTACCTTTATTCGCAGTTCCACCTGACATCGTGGAAGGTAGTGATACCAGTGCTGACTTGGCAGTCTCTGAAGGAGGAAATGCCACTCTTAGTTGTAAGGTTACAGGGAGACCTATTCCCAGAGTCTCATGGAAACGCGAGGATGGCGAACCTATTTCCATTAGACAGACATCATCCTCACCTTCTGGTCAGTAACGAACAAACTTAAGTATCTCTTTAAGACAAGACATCATTGGGAAGTTAGAAATCTATGTGGAACATTCGAACAGTTTCAGTAATGGACTATTCTGTTGTTTCTGGGAAACAAGTCTGTCTTGCAGTCTGTTTCTCTCTATTTCTATCTCTCACTCTCTATTATCCTAAACTTTGAAACTTACTTGCACATCCCCCATTGGAATAGAATGGTGTTACAGGGATTTACAGACTCGACGTAAACACCAAGGGAGACGAATGTGCTAGCACCCGTAGAACCCGTAGAACCTAACCTTCAAAGTACCATCCTGTATCTATATGATCTACTCCGTCTAGAGTACTCCCCAGGAACAGTATGGTATATAGTGGCCAGCTGTTGGAACAACTTCTTGCTCTTCAGGAACTCCTGGGAATCCCCCTTATTGGCTCGTGCCGACCTCGTACGCGTATCTACCTATTTCTACGTATCCTATGTATGTAGATATTCTGTATACGTAGATACAGGTACATACGAGCGCCAGGAACTTTCCAGTTTGCAAAGTTCTTCGTTCCCGCCACCTCGTTGCTCCACCGTACCCTAAGCGCTGCTCTTGAATCGAACTGCGTGCTCCAAGAAGTTTCCTCCCTGTCTTCTTATGCTTCCTACATCCTTGTCCCACCTTCAATCAGGACTTCTATTTCCTCCTCTTCTTCTTCTTGTTCTTCTCACCCAAGATACCATAACGGTAGCCCCTGACTATGTCTGGTCTATCTCTTGTATCCTCGTTTAGTTTCTCCTTGAAACTCCACAAAATCTCATGCTCCGGATGCTTCCTACAGGTGGAAACGCTTTCATAAAGTATGACATGTACAACGGATCCGTTCTCCAATTTTACCGTGTAGAACGAAAACAAATGGGTACATATTTATGCATCGCCAACAACGACGTACCGCCGGCCATTAGTAAAAGAGTCACCCTGACAGTAGAATGTGAGTATCATATGTCCCTAACGAATACCCATTGTTCTTCAGGATTATAGCTCTTTTTATACCCGAGCATCCAGTACGCCCTGACCCTCTTCTCATTTTCACGCAGTCGCGCCCGTGGTCAAGGCACCGAATCAGCTTTTGGGAGCACCCCTCGGTACCGATGTACAACTAGAGTGTTACGTTGAGGCCTATCCCAAGACTATTAATTACTGGGTGAAGAACAGGGACGAGATGTTGCTAGATGGGTAAATATTATACTCCAAACAAGTGGGTACAGTCCAATGAAAAAGTTTCTCATACGCGTCATCCTTCATATACCTGAATACTTTGCACTGTTCAGAGCGAAATACAGCATTCGTGAAGAACGTTCTGGCTACACGGTTTTCATGTGGCTACTAATTAAGGGCTTTACGCGCGAGGACGTGGGTAGTTACAATTGCGTCTCAACCAACAGTCTAGGCAAGGCTGAAGGGACCCTGAGACTTTATGGTAAGTTACCTTCAACGAATACGTATATATCAAGAGTCTGATAACTATTGCGACAGAGAGAAACTTACCGGGAGTTTCCAATGATTTGCCAAGTATTCTGTTATACATATATATGTCTCGTTCTCATGCTATAGAGATCAGAGTATACAGCGAGAACAGAGGGTCCCACGGGAAGGATCACATTTCCATAATTGGCGGTAAGCATCGTCCTCCAATCTCGCGAGTATCCATTAACGTTAGATTAGTCGTTACCAATGAAGGTAGAGCTGACATTAATCTCTCTTCATTCTTCTCTTTTTCCATTTCATTTTTTTGCTCTCTCTCTCTCTCTCTCTCTCTCTATTTCTCTCTCCTTTATTCCCTCATTGCTTTCACTTGGAGTGTAGGTCTCG
>JARPRG010000002.1:49818-91650 GCA_031001745.1 Hartigia nigra
TTCTCTTAGTTGGCAGTACTTGGCTTTAATCGGGTACGTATGTACCAGACTCACTCAGGTATACCGTTTAGATGAGCCGTAGTACCAGACCTGAAAAAACATAGGTACCACTTAGTTATTACTTGCAGGAGTGTATTAGATTGAAAAAGGAAGAAGAAAAAAAGAAGTAATAACAGCTGGAGCAAAAACAGGTCAAAATAATAACCAACCTTTTTATAGTTTTTTTTTTTTCCTCAACCTTGACCAAAGCAGCTACGTAAAGAAGAAGCATTAGAGATATTGAAATTCAGAATTTCATGCACCCTATTGCTATCAATAACTCTCAGGTATACCTAGTGGTAGACGATCAGCACTTAAGCCACACCTCACCTCCGTGACCTGACCCAGAATCGAATTATGGGTGTGCCCATCCTCGGTCAAGTATCTGCATTTAACGTCTATTAATTAACGAACGCATTAACGACTATGGCTATCGAAACGCATTAAGAATCTCATGAAATTATAGAAAATCGATATAACCTATTAAAAAAAAAAAGAACAAAAATTCCAAATAATCCCAATACAATGTTACTCTCACGATATCCACTAAAAATATCTTTGACTTTGGCGTATTCTCAAGAAAAACCTTACTCAAGCTTACTCGTGGTTTCTTCCATTTGCAAAAGATACACGTGTACAGTGATTTTGCATGATAAACAAAGTTTAAAGAAAGTCTCGTGTCTAAATAGGTACTAACCTAAGTCTCTAACTACTAACAGTAGTGAAATACCACATGCATGATCAGACAAGAATACCTATACTACATGAAGGGGATTCCCAGCTGATAAGAGAAATATATCAGTAAGACTCTCTCTTTGATCCATTAATGTTCCTCTCTCTCTTGCTCTCTCACTAGTCAGGGATGAGCTATCGAAGAAGTTTGAAGTTTTCATTGCCTCCATTCTATTCCCACTGGCAATGGATTCTCGCGGGCTTCGTGCCACGCGGTCTCATTGCCAAATATGGCTGGCCGCGGTATTCTTAGCCGAGCGAGTACGAACGACAGTGGCCGGAGTCACCCGAGTGGACCGACATCCGGAGCACCAACCACGGCAGAATTTCTCTCTTCCGAATTTCCCTGAGGATGATCTCGCTTGAGGCTTTCTTTATCCGTTCTACTTCCTCTCTATCTCTCTCTCTCTCTCTCTATCTCCCAACATCCCTGTAGACCTTTGTTACCCTGAAACATGTCAAGGTATCAGAGTTCGTACGATATGACTGTAAAGTTCATATACATTATAAAATAAAACACACAAACTGAGAACCCCTATATACATAAAGTACATGTCCTATCGGGACGATAGCGGAGTTTTAACACCAATTAGGCGATAATTAATTGATCACCGGAGTAACTAACGAGGTTATTAAGGTCAACCCTAAGCGTACAAGGTTCCTGGCCGCAGGCATACATACATGCATATACCTACGGGAAGCGCATTCAGGAAATTGCGAAAGCTCAAACAAAATATATTCCTCTAGTTTAAAGCAGAAAAGTAACACGACCTCCTTATACTCAAACTATTCTAATACTATGCTCAAGAGATCATTTTTCTATTTTCTTCTAAGCAGTCTCCTAGTAACCACTGGGTCACGAAATTACCCAGCTATTCCTTACCATTTTACTCTAGGATCATACAAGACTGACTTGACAACTTACTATAATAGAATAAAGTAACAGTACCTACAATAATTTCTCTCTCTATCTACAGTACCTGTATACACACTTTATCCTAAACAATCGTACCGCCATTAACAAAACTTACATCCAACCACGACGAATGTAACTACAGGTAAACGTTAATCAGGCAATCCTTGCTCAATCATTCTACACCCACGTACAATAAGCAATACCCACGCTTGAATCTCATGCAAGAATACAAATTCTCTTACAAAATACTTAAAGATACAGTAGGAAGATGTCAGTTCCTCCCCAGCCACATAGACGCTCTCTTTATATTCTAATATCTTACTTGCAATTCATTCTAATCCTAGTCTCTCGCTATAAGAAATAAACAGTCGTGCAATCTACTGTTAAATATATCGAGTTTCGTTACAATTTATTAGTCTACAAAAAATCTGTGTATCTTGTAAGCTCATATGCATATAAGAACAGCAATTATTAGCGACCTGAATTTCCAGTCGTGTATACGTTTCACTGGCGTAGGTGTACATACCAGATAAAAATGATCCCGATCAGCGTTACACTTTGACGTGTTTTCTACGTGTCTCTCCTTAAAGTATCAACATACGTGAACATGTATATATATATATGTGTGTGTGTGTGTGTGTGTGTATATATATACTCCCATTACCGTATGCAAGTATCCTATGCGTATCTAACTTATGCAGTACGTATATATCGCATGGCGTATAGACAGTGGGTAGATCTAGGAAGGAAAGGCGCTGTAGGTATTCGCCCACGTTAAATCACCGTCCCAAATTGAGAAGGTTACGACGAGTTGAGAACTGCAGGTTGAATGTATGATGTGAAGTTATCTTCTATCCGAATGAAAAAAAAATGGCGGCTTCACTTCAGTAGCACTTGTCATAATATATGAAATTTCCATTGCTTGATTCATCTGTAAAGAATACAGAACGATAAATTATTAGCAAGATGTATAACTATAGCTGTAAAGATACAATTAAGAAATAGATTATCAACCTTTATAACGTAAAATTTCAAAGTCAGCAAATGAAGCGTAAATGACATTTCACATCTAAAATCTCAACGTCCCACGGACTCTTTCCTACCTACGATTTTTCTTTGCTTCAAAATCCAATACGAGACTGACACTATTATCGCTTCTCCTTTATACAACACCGTATTTTCGTTGACCATGAATGTTAGTCTTCAGAGAAGACCTCTACGTCCATGTCTATAGCATCTGACAGCCCACACTTATTTTAACGTATCCTCGCGAATCGAATCGTCGACCTAACCTGTTTGGTTTTCTTATGCCAATGTGGGTAGAATAATGATCCAGGATCGTGCGGATCCTTTCAAACTTTCGTTCTGACTTTAACCATTGTACTAAATGTGTCTACCTGTGAATAGAATAGCCTTCTTCCGCTATTGCTCCTGACCTCGATAGGTTATGATTTTAAAACTATCCTAGAGCGATAATTAATTTTATCCTGACCCCACTAGATAGAGGGTTGATCAATAAAGATTTTTGGAAATTCACGATTCGCTCTATGGAATATTAATGGATCGTAACGGACTAACTACAGAGGGTCTTGGCATGACGAAAACGTATTTACACGCGTAGCCGTACCACGCCTTATCATAAACCAACGGGATACGCAAAGAATGTGTATATATAAATATATATATACACTCTTTACTGTATGTACAATACGTAAGAGAGGCTACAATACAGACATGCTTAATCTCACATAACCTTATAGATTTTCTCGCAGATAAAACCTCTAGTTCCGGTGCTAATGATCCGACAGATAATTAACAAACGATTAGCCTGCACCCAGGAGGTTTCTAGGTTAGCATAATACAATCTAAAGATGCCATAGGAATTTCAGGACGAGCACCATATAACGTATGCATTAATTCACATGGACTGTTAGATCCCCATCACGTATAAAATAACTCAAACGTGATTTGAATGCGAACGTCCACTTTGAAATTCGTACGATCCAACGATAAATCGACGCCAGAGGCTTGTCGACGACGTCCAAATAGCGTCGTATCCAATGGCTCGCCAACTATTCTCCATGACTTTGGAATGTCCAGATAGATTAATCAACGCCATCACCAGAAATCATTCACACAGTATCGTGCCTTTCTTTGAGAGACACTTGAGATATCTATACACTCAATCTATAAATAAGAGTAATGGCTGTCTCCGGTATAACTGCTCCGTCCATGAAATATCCAGAAATCTAAAAACATTAAGGTTAGTTTCTACCACACTGTACCGAAGTCATTGAGAAATGTTTGTATGTTGATATAGGTTACAAACGTTCAGAAAATAGTCGAATACCGGAAATCTCTGAACGGAAACTCGTCATCGTTAAACAGCTCGAATACTTTTTCCATCGACTGTCTGTTTTTATCTATCGACGTGTCTGTACCCAGTGCCGGCCTCGTAGTATGCACGGCACGAGCGTACTCGTGACGCGATCCGATCGCCATTAGTGGGAAAGTCTATTGAACAGGCTGTAAGGAGGATGTGATGGAGATCAGCTTTCCAGGATAAAACCTACAGGAGTACAAACAATCTATTAGATTGCCGTTACCAAACAGTGCAGTACCAAGTGGTAGTAGAAGAATTTTAGAATTCAGTATGGCAGCAGTAGGGTCAAGGCTAGATAAAAGAAAAAAATGGAAAACCCAGGATAAATCTCTCATCGTAACACCACTTACTATTTTGAGGAAGCGTTATAGATGGCGTAGTGATAGAAGAAGAGAAGACACTGGAAGAAGGGAGTCACTCTGAGTCTCTAGCTACTTCCGGTTTTACTAGCAACCGACCCTTTTTCTTGGTACAGACGTCACACTCCTGAGTTAATATTAGCCGGCGCGGCAGACCGCAAGGAGAAGAGGGGACGAGAGAGGAGTCTGATGAGATGAGCTAAAGGAGTATCTAGCACCTATGTAGCTACCTAAGGCTCACCAGGCCCTTATCCGTATGCACATGCGTATTGAACGTACTACATACCTTAGGACATACCTATGTATATGCATACCGTATGGTCTATGTACATATCCACAGTAATTTCTTAGTGCAGATTCTACAGTCATAGAGTGCAGCGACGTAGATGTATGTGGCACTTGCTACGACACGTCTGCGTCTAAGGAAGCCATTTCAGCGCGATTATGGAATAACGCGGTCAGGAAAGTTAACTTTAATCGAATTAAGCCCCTTAGACAGTGTCGACGGAGTATAACTACATAGAACGTGAACGCTAAAGAACAGTAGCTAAGAGAAGACCTAGGTATACGCATAGAATAAATAACATGTAAGACACGCCGTGCATTACATATGACTTAAGTAGTAGAGTAGCCATTTTGAAAAAAGCTCATGATGCCGTGGAAATGATTCTAATGAATCGTAAATTAATTAAAGGGCGATTGGCAGTCTTAAATATTCTATAGACATGAAACGTACGTTTATCCAGCTTTTTTTTTTCTTGCCATGTATTCTTCTTGGTGTAGCTGCATTCGAGTCTTGAGTTAAGAAAGATGGCCGACATCTTTACTGTATCGGATCTCGATATGGCATCTGCTGTAAGAAGCACATGCACTAGGGACTTGTACAGTAGCTGGCTATTGTTAGAATCCGGACTACAAAGGGCTGGATGGTGGCAGTGGAACGCCATAACAATATACGCCGCTTGATAAGCGGTTTCTCTTTCTATTTTTAAACATGCCATCCGTTACAGTAGCGCCCATCGATGAGCTTGCGGATCAAGCAAGAAAGCTTGCTAATCGAAGGCCTCTTTGTATTAGCTGCATATCCAGGCATAGTATGCATGCACTGCCTAGATCCAAGAATAGAACTGTAAGGGAGCATCTATAGGGAGATTTGGATTGAATGAATTTACAGTGAAAATTCTAGACTACATGATAAATCATGAGTCACTGTACTGTAACGATATCATAATCATTTGTAGAAACCTCATGGCTGGTTCTCATCAATGAGCTCTGTTTACTGAGATGATAGACTATTGTTGATTGCGTAACTGGCTCCAGGGTAATCGCATTACACGAACAATGATTAAGTATGGCCTGGATAATATTTTGACATTAGGCAAATTTATAAACTTTTAAGGAAGTTCTCGTAAGTGCAATGCGAATCCTTTGAAAACGCACTGACGTGCCAATCGCCTTTATACTCTTCTTTTTTTTTTCTTCATTCTGGAATATAAAGAAGGGGTTAATTCTACTGTCACGGTGTGTAGGGAGCTTAAGGCTCATGTATTAGCTATGCTACCCTAAGAACTGCAGACGGGAAGAGTACATGGAACGGAAAGAATGAGAATAGCCAGCCCTCTCTTACCAGTACTCGTGCATCGGTGCGCGACAGGGATGTGTAAAAAAAAAAGTAAGTCAGTCTTCTCCGCCAGAAATACATCTGGCTTGGTCGTCTGTAAGCTTCTCCGTCTTCTTCTTCTTCTCCTTTAACTTGGTTCCTGACTATTGGAATCTTAACTTCACCCCTTCATTGAAGAAGTGACTAACTCTTTGGGAATCTTTCTCTCAGAGTCTACAAAATAAGAATTTTTATACAGAATTGAATGAGCTCCCAAATATTTAAATGTCGTAGTGAAAAAAAAATAATTTTACATCTGATGAACCGGTCTGCAAGATTTGTTTGAAAAACATATAAAAATTGTATCGTTCAGACAAAAAAAATCAGGAGTAAAAATAACTCAATAAGGAAATAATTTTCTTGACGGCACCATATATAATAGCCCAAGTTAATTATACCAAGGTATACGATCATTAGCAAAGGTTAATCTATTCATTAGTAATAACTAAATCTACCAGATCGTTATAACTGTATTAATGGCGGGAAAAAAATTAAATGCTTCAATTACACTATTTCCAGCTATTTCCGTGTTCAATGTCGAAAAATCAGAAAAGCGACAAAATACTTATCAACTACAATTCTCATTCTTTCATACTCTTATCAGTACCACTCCTATTCGACCAATGGTCCGTCTCGTTCTCCTTAGATAAAAAGGAAGCAGCCCGATTGAAGATTTTGATGAGAAGTTATGGCAGAACTTAAGAGCCAGCCAAGACCCATTCGCTACTAACACGCTGAACTGGCACGTGGGTAGTGGAACGTTGATCCAAAGGAATTAGCACTTGGATCAAATTTATCAGTTCAACAAGATCACACAGGGAAGGAAGGCGCTGGTACAATTTGTTTATAGCTTTAACAAATGCCATTTGAATTAGTTAGGCAAATTTTTTTTCATATATCTATGCACCAATCTGTACTATCATCTCAACTCGCAAGAGGCACAAACTCGAGCAGCGTCTCGGAGAGGCTTGACTACGTTTATAATCGCATATATATATATATATATATATATATATATACCAAGTAGTACATATAGAGACTCCACATGCTGCTATACTACCACGCACGCTTTAACCATTGGTTAGAAGCATGCGGGGTTCAGTCGAAGCCGCGCATTCATGTAGCACGCATCGTGCGTTGCTGCGTGCGCTTTGTAGAACAAACCTAAGATTGAATTATACATGTCCGTGCTCCCAGTACAGAATCGACAATAACAGGGTGTACCACCCATATAAAAATACATGCAAAGGATAAAGTGCGTGAGTGGGTGAATACGTTAAAAAATGTCTGGAGTACACGAGTGACATTGACAAAAGAATTCTTAGTCTGTTTTTTTTTGTAAGAACAAACTTCAATTCGAAAGAAAGAAAAAAAGGTGAGAACCGAAATCTTTGAAAGAAAAATGTTATAATAAAATTCTCTCAGCGTAAATGACCCCGTGTAAATCGTCCTACATATTTCGCATATATAACTGCGTTATAAAAGTTAGGACTACTGGGACTTTCGTTTCCGAGAAGCGGCTTATACTATTTAAGAGCGCCGGATCGGCTTAGGGCTTTGCATCACGTCTAATATTACAGGACAAACCAAAATAAACGCACTCTATCCAGCACGCACGAGCATCGCCAGACCGGCTACATCAGAATTTACTACAGAGTTCTTGTACGCAGGCATCTTAGACTAGCCATATACAGTATATAGAAAATAGATCAATACATACCTAACACCAATAGGTATGTAAATACATGTGCTTCACTTAACAATCTACTTATCCATTAGTCTAAGTATATATAGTTCAGGTACAAAAAAAAAATATATATATATAGTGACTTATACAAGGTGCACGAGAAAACCGAAGCCTTAAGAAGTCTAGTTGACGGTACCAGGGAGCGTCGTTCGTAACTCTATCGTAAATTACACCGTTTACACAAGTATCGACGTTCGCTCAACGCTATTTTTAAACAGGCCGTCTCGTATTCTAATGATGTAAACCGCAAACACGACCGAGTTACGCGATACGCGATACGTTTACGCGATGAGAAACAAGAGGGACGACCCCATGTCTTCGGCTTATCATATATTTGCTTACTCCGACTAAGAGAAAAGATTATACGGAGCTGTCAAGGGATCATCCTTAGACATGCTGTGCATACATGACGTCGTCACGCGTCATTTACTCTGGCCTGATTCAATATGGCTCGTTATTAATTATGGCTCATTTAAAATAGCGCCGGCTGAGGGAGAGGGAGACGATATTAGGAAAGACTCTATTATTATTATTTCACTTAACGATAGCGTAAGTTATATTCTATAACGGATGGGGTAGCTAGAGCCACTGTAATATCTACTGGTCGTGTATATATATGTATAGTTTTTCTTTACAATGCAGTCGTCTGTCTGTCTGTCTATTGGACAATTGCGTGACCAGAATTACGTTTTACGTACCTCCAGCACGTAGTTCGTCTCATGGATGTACAGTGGGAGTATATGCACTGTAGTGGTGACGTTGCGTGAATAAGAAAGCCGGAGAATTCGACAGAACGTACAAAGGGACAGTTAATGTCCACTGATGGAATATTAATTAACGTTAGATTGATTAATTAATCTAAACGCGTCAGCTGAGTTTCGTGCGTGCATTATACGTGGTGCGATACCGGAATCCTTTCTCTGCTCAGTGTTCTTACGATGATAGGAGATATTGGTTGTACGTCCTGATTGATTAATCAGGTGGTTCTTTTTTCTTTTTGTCATTTCAGGATTGTCATCGGTCACCAGCTGGAGTCTTTGATATCCTTGGGATCATTTCAGGTCCTGTAATCGCTTGGTCCGTGGCGAGTTTTGATGCCAGGGTATCCATAGTGTCACGTGGGAGTTTTATCGAGCGATTAAGACACCTTAAAAAAAATGTAGAAACATGGCGCGGTAATTATGTCATGCTGTTGAACGCAGAAAGACATTTTACGTATGGCAGAGAGAAAAAGATAATCTTACGTGTATTTATTAGGTTGATGAAGGCGTGCGAATCTATGGGGAATAATTTGTTTGTTGAAAGTGATTAAGTTTTTTTTGTTGTTTATAAGTGAATGGTGCATCTAGTTTTTATATAGTGGAATCGAGAAACGGTATTAAGTACAGTGAAAAGAATTGAGTAATAAAAGTGACGATCATGAGACCGGAGTGCGGAAGAAGGTCGCATAAGGCTAGGAGGTATCGCGAGGAACAATCAGAGCCAGGCCAGCTGGCCTGAGCTATGCCAGCCATTAAATCATCCTTGGATTCGCAATTGGTGGGAGTTCCAGGTACGCCATCGACAGGAAGAATCTGTGCCACGCGTAGGGACCTCTTCCTCTCGGCGACGGTCGATCCACGTCCAGGTCGTGCTGTACACTGTCCTGATCTGAATGCTTGTCTGGTGAACGAGGGTCGTGCTATTCCTGACGAGGTCGACTGTCAAGCTGTTCACTTTGGGTATGCCATACCTGTGAACGTAGTGCCTCTCAGAGAACGTCCTGATCTTGCTGAGTTGGTCCTGGACTCGACGAGCGAGCTCAGCTCTCAGGCAGTGAGCTATCTCCTGGATCATCATCCCCAGTTGCGGCAACAGAGACAAATGGCGGCCACTGCCAAACACGATCTTCGCAGGAAGTTCCCGGCTGATTCTTCTGGTGAGGAGGACATCGCAGCCATAGCTAAACAGATCAGCGACCACGCAGAGGCTATATATCAGACGTGGAAGAGTCGAGGATTGGCGCCTACGGAAATACTCAATTGTCATAGCAATGCTACAGCTGCTGACAAATTTGGTACGGTATTGACGCCAACGTCGGCGAACAAAGGGTCGCCCTCGGCGGTAGATATCTTGGCGCAAGCACCTAGTCTAGACAACAACAACCTGGAGAAGCTCGTGAACAATTTTGTGGTGGAGGATAAGGCGAGGATAGCCGCGTCGAGGCAAAAATCACCAGCGAAGAATCTGCCATCATCCATACAATTTGCATTACAGAAATTCGAAAGAAACACACCGCAGTCTTCACCGGTAAAGACGCCGACGACACCGGTGAAACCTCAGATGCAACCAAAATCCCTGATCCTGACGTCGCCTACCTCGACCTTTCCAAATAAACCATCGCAAATAGTAAAACCACAAGTCTCACCAAAGATACCCAGTGCTCATCACAATGAGATATTCCTGGAGACGATAGAGACGACTTTCCCAGCTGATCTGACACCTTCCAAGATCGTCGTCCAACAGAAGAGGCCGACGAGTTCTGTGATCTCCCCAGTTACGGTGGAAGCCAATTCAATGTCCTCGGGTCTAACAACGTGGCCCCTGAAAAACAAAATAGGTGAACCAAAGAAAACCATTAAGAGTCCTCAGACCCCAGAACCACGTACTCCAACAAAGGACGAGAAGTACGCGACTCTCCCTAATAAGAATTCCAATTCTACCGCATACATGGATGAAGTGGCACGCGAGGAAGAGCGATTGATAAACGCATTGAAAACCGGAGTCGTGATAACGGATGAGCCACTGGAGAGTACAAGCAGTCCCATCAGTAAGCGAAAACCAGCCATAAAGAAAGAGAAGCCCAAGGTCGAGCCAGTGAAGCCTATAATCCTGAGCCACAACCACAACATGGTATCATCAGGAATAGCGAACAGTGCTGGTACCGCAGAAGCAAAGTCTCTTACTAAGGATGACTTGTCCACGATGTCCATTGTGGATTATGCCAAGGTCCGTTATAGGGCTGCACAAGAGAATCCAGTGACACAACAAAGATTAGAGGAGCACAGAAATTCTGGCAACTTCAATTCCTCCGAACAATTAGTATCAACTACAAGAACAAAATTCGAACCTGAGACCAGCAAAGACAAAGAGTCTGGTAAGGACGAACGTGACTTCACGACCTCAAAGTGGGGACCCAGGATAAATTCACCAAGACCAAGACTGGATCAGGTGCCACATCCTGAGTTGACTACACAGCAGAGACAGCATATTCGCGCAGCCGCAACCGGAACCGGAAATAATCCTGTGAGACCATTTCTTACAAGAGGTTCTGTGGCCGAGCGTGTCCTCATCTTCGAAAAGTGTCCAAGTGAGCTTCTTCTGGATAAACGTGGTCCAAGACAACCCGCCATTAACACCTGGAGAACCGGTCACGAAGTGCAGAGCAAAGCTCAGGTAAGTCTGAAACACAGAAATCATATGTACAAATACATAGATATCATACAAATTGTAGGTTTATAAGCCTAAGAAAGGTCACAAAGAGAAATACGCATCGGATTGAAGAAAACAAGAGTATATATACATATATACGGATATCTGCTTCCCAGCCTTTCATTGGGAATCTTCTCGATTCTCTCTAGCATTAATATGTGGCGTATATACGCTATGTCTATGTATATACATATATATTTATTCGGGGAAGCTATTGGTCCAGGTCCAAAATCTTCAAGACGAAGAAGCCACTCGTTCCTCTTATGTATCATCATTTTAACATTACAAAGAGGATTCAAGAGCTTCAGTATGATTTACAAAAAAATAATTCTTATCCTGCATGGTCCGAGGACCAAAAATCTTGACATTTAAAACATATATGAACAAACTGAATAATCATTCCTATACTGATTCATTACCACTTTCTTTACGTCATATACCGGATCCGTCATTCCTATCCATTACGATGATCCCACATTACAATCATACATAGTACGTGACCAATGGATATTAATTGCTAATTAACCCCCTAGCAAATTAACCAACAGACCAGAACAAATCCTATGAGCATTACCTTAAAAGCAACAACGCACAAGGAGAGATCGTTACTATAGTCATGGATCTTTCATCAGATGAAAGATCATGTCCATAAATGATAAATGAAAAAATAAAAAACAAGAACAAAGAGAAGAAAAACAATAGTTATAATTGTATCGTATCATATGTCAATAACGGACTGATACTAATATAACTATAATTTTTTTACATGTAATAAATCTATATCTATTTTTTGATTCGTTATTGTTATAAGACATTTTGGCAGAAGCTCACACTACGTATTCATCTGGCTATGATCCAGAACGACTTATCCATCCATGCGCGAGATACGATTGCCATTGGCTCTTCATTAATCATTCTTTTACATTCCAATGATAACTGCCGAGGACATCACACATGTTATTGAAGCAGGATTGATGGCTTCCTAAAAAAAACATTGACATTTTTTTTTAAATATCCAGGACAAATAATAATTCACGCATATAAATTCCATACCTGACTTTCTCCAGGTGAAAACTCAACGTTTTCTAGATAACCAGTCAGACGTTTATCTCATATGCACGAACATAGGTATAAGTCATATATGTATATACATATATGAGGTATTGCACAACAATTGAAGAATGGCGGTGTCATAGGCTTGGCAGTACTTTGCTGTCCGGCAATTATTGTTATCGCATACCACTGAACAGATTCAGCTTCCCGAACAAAAGAGTACAATTTTGACACGACGGAATTGAAGTTTCCCAATGAAAATATACCGGGTATAACTTTTGATTTTATACGATTTTTTTTCTTACGACACTTTATATCTGTTCGTTGGCGCCAGTGACGATAAACTATGTGTTCTTATCGAACGAGGAAACTCGAAAAATTTCATGCTATCCAGTTTCCGTTTGTATCCGTCTGTATCAAGCGTGACGGAAGATCCTATCCTATTTTACTAACTGGACACGATTAGTTTAAAAAAAAAAAACGATTTACAGGAGCCCATTAGCCAGACGTCCAATAAATAACGTACGATCCCGACATTAGATATCTGTCTGTTCTATTCATACGGGTTTATTTTCCCAGCATTCAGAACCGATCACTATGTTTATATCTGCACGAAGATTTTCTTTCTTCTAGAAATAATTGGATCAATTTCTTTCTACCTGACATATATAAATTATTCTTCGGCACTCATTCAAACCTGACAAATCTATATATCATAATATTTATACCGTATAACTGTAAAAGATCCTGCGTAGGTACGCTATATAGTTATTCTAGTTTTACATAGAATTTCTTGTCGCAAATTCATCCGTACCGTTAAACAAGAATTTATGAAGATAGTCACCTATGGATTATACGTGTACAATTCAGATACAAAAGTACTAACATTGGTGCTCATATGCATACGTATGTGCTGGATAATCCGGCAACTGCATAGGGGAAGATATTTATGGATGCACCGAGTATAGAATCTCTCAGGGTTCTGTTACCTTTCAAGTAACGTCTATCCCACGCCAGTGGTGGTACCCGTTAACGCGCTATCAAAAGCGTGAATAAAGAAAGCACGAGAAGACATTACAGTTGGCAATAGAAACATAAAGGATTTCCCTCCCAGTTGGGATAACGAAGTTGAATCTATAGTATATTCAGTGCAACAGATGCAGCCACGCGCAGCTGTTGCAGTTCTGCGCCATTTCTGGTCAGAAGGCGAAATCGCCACTGCGGTTCAGCGCAAAAATGGAAGCTGGACGTTCCTTGAGAGTCGATTAAGAGTATCAAAGTTACACGCAATGCAGAAACGCACCAGATTGGCTGCTAGGCATTATCGAAACCGGATCGGAGTCATAATACCTAATCGTGTTTTGTGCCCTAACGTATTTGGCCTGCACCAATGAGTCATCCGAGTCGACTTGACTTCACTCGAGTACAGGGATCTCGTTACGATAAATGCCACGCGATTCCTAACAGAGAATTGCCACGTGAAAACCATGTGTCCGTCATGCTTGACGCCATTATGGTCACAAGAAATTTCAATTCGATCTACAATATATATATATTTATATATACTTGAGATCTGGAAAAATCGGCTAAACTATCACGCAGTTGATTTACAAATTTCTTTTTCTTTATTTTATATCTCCATCTTTCACACTGTAGCTTCGCACAGTAGAAAAAATGTACTCACGATCCTTATTTTATGGGTGACTTATTAAGGTTGCTTGTAAATGTTCTTCTTGGAATACTTATTGTTCCGTAAATTAGCTGAACTCTGCGTATGCAATTCTTTACGACAGTGTAAAACAGACTTTACACACGTGCCTGAGACAGGAAGTGAAATACTGCTGTTTTTAAATGAATCTATTAAAGCTATCTGTTCTTTTTTTTAAATCTTATCCTAATAATTTCAATAAAACCATAGACCATTTTACGCGTGAGACTAGTAGTACGAAGAGTACACTTTTTTATACGTCGTATTAATACTTACGAGTATAAATTGTATCAAAAAGGTTCGTGACTTCAGTCGACTACGGTGACTCACTGTAACGTAATGCGCGAGTAAACAGTTCAACAGAGTTTTAGGGTATGTAAGCTACAAGCCCTTTTACATAATTAGATTCCTTCACTTGCTTTTGCCTTGCCTAATGCTCGGGTTAATATGCGATATATTCGTTACAGGTAATTTCAACTTGAATAAGTGCTTGGTGACACTGCGCATTGCAATTACTTCTGTGTACTCGCTATAAATAAGCTAAGCGACCATGAAACACAGAGTCTCATAAGGCCAATTCTTATATAGAAGTATAAATACTTGATTGCAATAGCTCAATGAGTTCTGTCCGAGCTCAAAAGACAGACACAAAACAATCATTGCAGGAATACTTATAGCTACGGTCACATTTCGATAAGCCGTCCCTTGACCTATACCAGTCAATTTGGCAAACAGGAGAGCAAGCTCAATCAAGGCGCGGTCAAATTCACAATGTCAATTGGCAGCATGATTGACAGTATCCGTACACTAAGCAGCGAAGCATGCCAAACGCACTCGTGATATAGGTGTAACCTTATGTATTATATATTCAAGTGATTTAACCTGGGAATATATTATTATAAAAACCATCGTTAAACCGCCAGCTTCAATTTCATTTCAGTCTATTTAATCGACCTTATCGTTAGCGATGAGAGCCGCTTATATTAATGGCTGCACTGGGTCTAGATGATTATAGTCAGTCCAGAAGTATTCCGTAAGAATATACATATTCCATGTTTTTTTCTTCTCTCTTTCTCTCTTCATATCCAGCGACGCTCGAAGTCACAGGTTGTAACGCGTGGACAATTCCGTTCCAGGTTACTGCGAAGCGAGTGAGTAAGTGAGACAGGTAGTGGAATGATGTAACGTAGTAGGACGAGGTGCGGCAACGTATTAGCTACCTCCGCAGGTTTCTTTGCATTCTTCGAATCCTTCTTACAGCATCGTTAAGCAGGATGCCACGTCCTTGAGGATGCTGATGCTACGTAGCAGTAGCCAGTTCGACGGGATCCTGACTAAATAAATAACAGAGTGGAGAAGATCTCGCATGTTATTATTGTGCTATATTCTTTTTTTAATATATATTATATACTATTGGACCTGGAACCATGAGGAGAGTTTGAATTAATGGCGGATGCTTAGTTGGACGTGGAGAATGTTATAATGTTATAATCCCTTCGATATCTACGGTTCTAATCGGTTTTCATGCTTCGTTATAGACCTACGTGCGAGAGAAGACACAGCAGAAGAGTTTGCCACCTCACACGACTCTTCAGAGACATGTTAAGGCTAACAGAAATGTCCATATACCCAGGTACGCAGTTCATTGTATATTGTCTTTTTCTATGCTGAACGTGAACAATTGCTTATTGATATTTTTGTATCTCTTGTATTGCTCAGATTTTATTTTCCTGGTGGAAAACCAAGTTCGCCTGCGCAAATGGAGGCGACCGTCGCACGAATTACAGCAGCTTTTCAGGCTTTACCTGGACAACGTGCGTCGCGCGCACAATTCCATGCAATTACCAAAGTAGGAGCAAATACATTGTACCTTAAGATTCCTGTTTCTGGGAGCAATTCAATTTCATGAACCCTTTGTATTCTCTAGGCTTGCGATTTGCCACTCTACTGGAAGATTCCTCTGTTCCTTGCAGCTGGTGGAGATCAGAATGGATTTGTCGAGATGAATCCTTTCCTTGATTTCTGGAAAGAGTAAGAGATATTATTATTTTTTAATCGTCGTTTTATCGCTTACAATGATTTTAATAAATAATAACTTGGTAGATTATCTAATATGCACCACGACGCTGCCAGCAAGTTTGTCAGGATCACAACGAGAGGTCTCAGGAACAATATTCTACCGGAGGATCTTATTCCTTTGGTCCAGGACGTTGTGGAGACCCATCCTGGTCTGACTTTCCTTAAGGAAGCTACGGAGTTCCATTCGCGTTACGTTCACACGGTAATTAGTTATATCATTCTTCTAAAACGGTTCACACCATCTTTTACGTCTGTATCCTGAATTTTTATCATCAGGTCATCGCCAGGATATTCTATTGCGTCAATCGTAGCTGGAGCGGCAAAATCTCAGTTGCTGAATTACGAAGGAGCAATCTTCTGGCTGTTATTGCTGTACTCGAGCACGAGGAGGATATCAATCAAGTTACTGCATACTTCAGCTACGAGCACTTCTACGTTATATATTGTAAATTCTGGGAGCTTGATCGTGATCATGATCTCTATATCGACAAGATGGATCTCACCAGGCACAATGATCACGGTAAGGAATTCCAGAGTAAAGGTGAAACAAAAATTTCACAAATTCAAATAATGCCTATCTATAGGTAATACAGCCAATGTATTATTTTTCCTTATTCTGTTATTTTTTTACCATCTTTAAGCACTATCTACACGCATGATCGAAAGAATATTTAGCGGCGCTGTTACCAGAGGAGGTGTCAAAAGTGGAACTGGAAGTCCACAGCCAGAAGATAAAATGAGTTACACAGAATTTGTCTGGTTTTTACTCAGCGAGGAAGATAAAAATCATCCTACAGCAATAGAGTATTGGTTCAGGTATAATTGATAAATAATATTTCTAAAAATCCCATCATATTTCATAAACACTACAAATAATTGCTCACAATGTATCCTTCGCAACAGATGTATGGATTTGGATGGAGATGGTTACTTGTCGATGTACGAATTGGAATATTTTTATGAGGAACAATTGCATCGCATGGAAGCCATCGCCATAGAGACTCTGCCGTTCGAAGACTGCCTCTGTCAGGTATGAAAAATATTTTAATAAGTCGTGTCATGTTTTTCTTAAAATAATGTTGTATTTAAATGAATTTTTTATTCTTTCTTCTAGATGCTGGATATGATTCGTCCAGCAACGCCTGGAAAGATATCATTGAGTGATCTAAAGAGATGCAAGATGACTTCCATCTTCTTTGATACATTCTTCAATGTCGAGAAATATCTAGATCACGAGCAGAGAGATCCATTCGCATCTACGAGAGATCACGACGCGGACGGTCACGAGGTAACATAAATAAAAAAAAAAGTATAATTATGCGTTTGGCTTAATTATCGGGGAGACAATACCATGAGAAAAAGGAGATAAGATGATAATTACATGAATTATTTCATACAAATGAAATATCATTTTTTTCGTTTGGGGGCAAAGCTTCAAAAGATAAGTTTGGCTTTTGGGTCTTATCGCGCAATCAGCTGTTTCATTATCATTCACAAATATCACAAGTTCTATTTACTTTCACTAAACAGCTATCCGATTGGGATCGGTTTGCCGCCGAAGAGTACGAACTCCTGGTTGCCGAGGAAAGCGGTAACGAACAGAGTGAACAAATGTAAGTATAGGATACAATCCCTCAGCTTCTATATACCCTTATCATAAAAACCCATTGAATCCCAAATCGTTATCCTTATAAGGATATCACAGTTGACCAAAAATATAAAAAGAAGAAAGAACGTAAAAGCAAAAAAAAAAAAGGATTATCCAAAAAACAAGCATGCGTAGATTTCCAGTAGCACGATCATTCTTATTGACTAAATGATTATTGTACTGTACAAGGAATATCTAACGAAAAGCACAGAGAGTTTCATTCATACTTGCATTAAGTTCCTCTCCAATTGAATCAGAGTGTCATTGATCATTGCGATAGACATATTCGATACAGCGGCGAATCAGTGATACGTAATTCACAGTCGTCACTGGAATCATTAAAACTAATGGGGGCATGCATCACGCATAGATCTTAGTTATCTTCTTTACATTTGGGATTTAACGTGGCTGGTCACTCTGTTACACTGGACGTGTTATGGACTGGGTTTTACATTTAATGACAATGGTGCGATATGCGTTTGTTGCAGGCTGTGTGATGATGAAATGTAACCATCATCTACAGCTCAGTAAGTAAATCAGATGTGCATGCACCTTTTCCGGGAAGCATGAGTGTAATTGTCCGTCTTGAGAATAAATATTAATGATTGCAATTGGCAAGTGTTATGCTTAAACAATATAATTTTATAAGTTTAACGACGAGCGTTCCACTGAGGTTTCTTCTTTTGTCGGCCCTTAAACAAAAAACACAACTTGTTGCTTCTTGTCTTTTTTCGCAAGCACTTTTGTCAAAGCTTGTTCTTCGTCTGTATTATTGTTTGCTTAGCCTCTTCTTCACTTATTCGTGTAACAAAGATAAACAATAGCTTTTAATAACACGATTTATTATCGTAGACAGAATCATTGAAAAATAATGTTACAATTGTACCACAAGATAACTCACCCAATGAAGATTCTCAGCACGCGTACTTGCCTAGTATATTAGAATTTTCATTTATATGTATGGAGAATCATTCTAATCCAATTTTCTAGCTTGTACGAATCCGCGTCGGAGGATGCCCTTTCACCAAATCTCGACGTCCTAGTCGGAGAGTCCGTGGATCTTCCTCAGGACGGTATTCCATTACGATTCCACGAAGAGATATCGTCGGTGATACAGCAGCAATTGAAGAGTCAGCACTACGACAGCTGTGACAGCGATGACTATGCTGACAGTGACAATTAGTCCAGTTTTCGTGCTTCGGTAAATGAAGCAAGCAATTTTCATGAGTCCTGTGAAAGAAGAAGATAACAACTAGTAACTTCTCATTATAATTTCAATATCCCTTAAAGGAAATCTAACTGAACAACAATGACTATACAACAGAACAGAAAGAATCATGAAGTAACAGATATGAAAAAACAGACTTGACAAACATTTCTGTTACGTAATAATATCAAGAAAAGTTGTTCTTCCCAAGAGAAGAGAAACTAGTTAAGAGCAAAACTAGGGGCGATAATCCTACGGTTGTTCAATACGTTACAACGTTGTGTACTTCAGGTTGTAAATAGACTAAATTATTGACAATTCTATTATCACTTATTAATTGTAATGTAAAAGAGCCTCGAGTGAAATAAGAATCCGTTACGCTCCGAGATTACAATGAATGAACACGTGACAATTATACAGGTCGTTTAATTCGTTACATTGTACTTGTTGTTCGACCTTTATATATTGATATATCGTCGACTCCGCGTTATTAATATAATTTAATATTAAACTATTACCACGTATTACCATTACATACGATTACAATAGAACGTTGCGTCGCGTGCGCAACTTGGTTATAAAATCTATACATATACGTACGACTTAAGTATTTATATACCGAGGTAGTAATCGAGAAGTACCGAAGTTATTTATATACGGTGTCCTTTTTAACGCGATCGCTTAGAAACTATTAAAAAAACAAAAAGAAGTGATAGTGCTCTTCTCAATAATTATGAAATGACTGCTATTCGGAGTTAGATTCATAAAAAAGAGATACGTATACAGGAAAATGACACGAGCCGTGTGAGCAACAGTGAAAAAACAAAGAAGACAATAGGGAAATGATTATTGTCTTGTTCTTTACGATCGCTACGGGACGGAAATCGATTATGTCTCTTGGATTAGCCACACAGAGAAAAGAAAAACCAAAGAGACGCGACTTCTTCTTATTGTTGCTTTTTATTCCTTTTCACGTTCTTTCCATCTTCTTCGTTTTCTTCTATCGTGCGTTACAAAGGTTTATTGCGGTGACGTGACTTTTCCTAGAAACAATGATAATTGCATAATTACAACAAAAAAAGAGGGTAATTATCCTAACGAAGATCGATGAATGAGGAAATAGCAAAGTTTTGTTATACGCGTTAATTACGGATCTGCTATATCAATTTATAATAAAGATTCTGCCAGACTTTTTTTATATTTTGCTGCGACTGCATATATTATAATACATATATTGCACTATTGGTGTCGATACTCGGTTAACTGGATCCTGACTGGATGAAAATATCCATTAGAGGAATTTGTAATTTGTCTGAATTTTTTTTTTTTCTTTTTATCTATCGGGACTCTAGTTCTTCCCTGTACCGACTCATATCAGCTCATACGTTATCTGCCGTAGTCGATTATTATGAATTATTACACGCGACATTATATAGTTTTGAATAATCAAGACTGCTGGATTGTACATATTAATTTCTTTCGTTTAAGAATAATTTACCGTCACTCGCGTATACATAATGTTTCTAGTCCAATGTGTGCTATAAGATATCCCAAGTACGGATAGAGAAGTACTGACGGGGTCGTTCGGTTTTTGAATAAATGATAATCTAGCAGCAAAATCATCCCCGTGGCTGCTTCATCTACGGGATTGATAAAGTTGCGATTAAAGAGAAGAGACAAAGAGAGAAGAAAAAAAAAGATACATACGTTAGTAGGTGGTATTCACTTTTGTTGACTGTCCAAAGATGTAACTATGATAGTAGGTTGTTATGGTTTTTGTACTATTTATACATTTTAGGCTCCTCTTTAGCGTTCCGTAATTATTTATAAATTTAGGAACGATTAGGATCATTTATTATTGCATTTTTGATGATATATATACGTTCGATTGTTACAATATATTTATTCATTACATTTATAATAGGTTTATCGCTGTTCGGGCAAATTGAGTGCCGCCGCCCATTTTTATTCTCACAGGCGTGAATCTCACTTTCTTTATCTTTTTTTAAATTATTATTATTATTATCATCCGGTCGCGCCTGATGGGAGGTCCTCAAATGAAAATTATAAGTGAGAGATTGTTTTCTCCTTTGCTAGTGTCCCTATTCGTTAATTATTATTAAAAAGAAAGCCAAGTGTATAATAATCATACCATGAGAATTTCAGGACTCGAGAAACATTGAAATAACGTCTAATAACGTTACATATATATTTTTATCAATTACCAATTTTCATTTGTACGATTATCTTGTGCATGATTAGACGAGTAAGGCCATTTTACAAGTTACAAAATAAATCCAATGGTAAATGAATAAATGAGCGAAGAAGAATTAACGAAGGATAAAGAAATTATGGGAATTTAAATTATAAAGGAAAAAAACGTATACAGCGGATACGTATGCGTTCGGTTGGATTAAATAATTTTTCATGTCCTCTTTCTCTTTACCTTTTTCGTTCAAAGTCGAATAAAAATTTATAAAAGAGATTCAGGTATGTATTCCCGTTTAGGAATTGTAATTGCTGAGCCGTTATGAGCCTTAAAAGTAACTTTTAATAATTGACAGCGTCAACGAGAAGAATATCCCTGTAATCGTCATCACGTTACTGATCGTTTTATCGACAGGATATTATCCTTTAATCTTTTTCTTTCTTCTTAATCTCGCAGAAGTTTCTTAAGACAGTTTAACGGATATTTAATTAATTCGTAACTAACCTAATTATGTATGACTGTCAGATGGTTATTTCCAGAATATAATCAATTGGTAGCGGTAATTAAGGAGGATGGTTGAACGTTATAAGACGAGTATTAGCGGATATATATGTTATGTATATCTGGTGTATCGACAGGTATAAAATGGATGTGAGCATATATTAATTTATGACTCAGGGGTCAAAGGTGCCTATATAATGTGACCCTAAGTGCTAATCCTAATTACTGCCATGACGGAATGGAAATAGATTCAAGGAAAAAAAAAATGTCGCATGCATATGCAATTAGTATGGCGACGTTTCTTTTTTTTTTCCTTGGTACTTCTTTTATTTCGTCGTGAAAATTCTAACCGATATGCGAATAACCGATGTATATTCGACGAAAATGTGTATTTCCTACTGACCTGCTAGAATGCCAATCTTGTTCGATTGTTCGATGAGAAATTTTCATAGTTTCGTCGGCACGTCTTAACCCTTGCAAAAGAAACCGATTGCTGTAAAAAGGGAGGAACGACGAGTGAAATTCGAAATACATTGCAATTATGAGACATAGAATCTATGAGAAATCCTTCTTTTTTTTTGCGATTCCCTTTACGTTTACGATTGATATTTTTCGTACTTACATTAGTTATTTTACGGTGTTCTTGCAGTTCTGCGTCTCCTTGTACCGCCACTATTTGACAATGGCTGAGAAATTTAAATTTCGCGCATGCGCAGAACGACGTTCATGGATTATTTTTGTGGGAACTACAAGAATAACTTTAGTCGCTTGCATGAAAACGTACTTCTGCGTGATGTTTCTACTGTGAGAGTATTATTTATCTTGATAGCTCTCTTCTAATATTAATATGATTTACGGATCGGAGTATATGTTTATTTTTCAGAAAAATGACAGAAATTGAATTTGCTGGATTTTTGCGAAATTTCTATGCGAATTTCTATGTGCTATGAAATCAGAGCAAGAAACAAGATTGCCAGGTGAGAGGAGCAACGATTGACAGTACAAGATGCACAGTTCTTTTTGGTAATAGAACAATTTTTAGCTGTCAGGCTACCAGTTGCTCTTACAACAATAGTTCTGTTGTCACTGTGCTGCTTCAATTCATACAATGGTGACTTCGTGTTCGATGACTCAGAAGCTATTATCAATAACGAAGATGTCAAAGATACATTGATATTAGATATTTTCAAACATGATTTTTGGGGCACTAAACTTACCCATAAACAAAGTCATAAATCTTACCGACCTCTTACCATCCTGACATTTAGGTAGTTCTCATTATTAGTATAATACCTGTTCTATTATTGCTTGGTTCATTATTGATTTTTACAACTGCTTTTTACAGAGTACAGTATTGGATTCGTGGGTACTTGAATCCTCAAGATTTTCATATAGTCAATATAATCTTACATATCATTGTTTGCGTACTAACATTCTTTGTATTTGACATATTATTGGGTTCTAAATCTCACAGTGCAGCATTTTATGCTACAGCACTGTTTTCGGTGCATCCAATTCATACGGAAGCTGTAAGTAAACCTAAATTTAATAAGGTAAAATCCTAATTCTGTATTTCAATGATTCTATAGGTTTCAGGTATTGTTGGCAGGGCTGACGTATTATGTGCTTTATTCTTCTGGTTGTCCATAATATTTTACAGTAGAAATATTTATGCACATGGAACATACTTAAAATGGAGCAGCATGTGTGGTTGCATTCTGTGCATCGGCACAGCAATGTTATGCAAAGAGACTGGTATCACTGCAATTGTAAGAAAACTAATGTCTCGTCTATTTAAAGGCAAATCCATATCTTATACACTATATGAATTTTTAGGGTATCTGTGCTATCTATGATATCGCTATAGTGAACAAATTGTATCCCATGGATATAATACGAATATTTCAATGGAAAGAATCATTTAGAACTATAAAGGAATTCGTTAGTTCAAAGTACAAACTTTGTATCCGTCTTATAATTCTTTGCATCTCAACAATGATGCTTCTACTCCTAAGATTCAGTATTATGGGATTTTCTACTCCGACATTTCAACCTGTCGATAACCCAACATCATTCATGGATAGTTTCATACTTCGGGTGCTTAATTACAATTATATCTACTCATTAAATATCTGGTTAATACTCTGCCCAGAATGGTTGTGCTTTGACTGGTCAATGGGTTGTATACCATTAATCCAAGGCTATGATATTAGGATCCTTAATATAATAATTTTTTGGTCCATATTAAGTATTTTCCTTGTGAATATTCTTACTGCTAAACATGATAGATACTCAAGGTAAAAAGATACGTTAATAATTCTCAATTATTAAATTAGTTCAAAAATTCAATTAGCTCAACTTTACAGGTGGACGATAATAGGTCTAGTACTACTGGTCGTTCCATTTTTACCAGCCAGCAATATTTTCTTCAGCGTGGGTTTTGTTCTTGCTGAAAGAACTCTTTACATTCCTTCTGCTGGATATTGTCTGCTATTTACAATGGGTTTGGAAAAACTCTATGGGCACGTGTCCTGGCGCAAGATACTCTTATCATTTTATATTGGATTAATCGCCATCTTCTTCACGCGATCCTGGATCAGAAGCTATCAGTGGAAAACGGAAACTACGCTGTTTCGCGCAGCACTGAACGTCTGCCCTCTTAATGCTAAAGTCCATTATAATATTGCAAAGAATGGAGCTGATCTTGGGAATGCGACGTACGCCGAAGAAGAGTACAAAGAAGCTTTAAGACTGAATCCTAATTATGCTCAAGCTATGAATAACCTCGGGAATTTACTGAAGGATCGTAAAGAATTTGTCGAGGCTGAGAAACTTTTTAAACGAGCTGTAGAATTGCAGTACGTTCGAATAGAGTGAATTCTTATTCGCACTGTTGATGGTTTGTCCAGGAGCTTTATATTTCAGGGATGATTTTGCTGCGGCGTGGATGAATTTGGGTATTGTCCTTTCGGCACTTGGAAAATATCAAGAAGCTGAGAGAAGTTACACTATAGGTTTGACTCATAGAACTAAGTTTCCTGATTGTTATTACAATCTTGGCGTTTTGGTGAGTCATTCTTTTATCATATCAAATTTCTCAATTTCTATACAGAATACAATTTTGGATTTTAGTATTTGGAGCAGAAACGGTATGCAGAGGCATTGAGGGCCTGGGGAAATGCGACTAGACAGAAAAATACTCATCGCCGTGCCTGGACCAATACTATTCTATTACTTGATCAATTGGGTATGCTTTGTATCCTATATTTAAGAAGTCATCTGATATGGAAAATTATATATAGTGTTAATAATTACTTAGGATTGCAAGAAAAAGCACTGGCTGCTGCTACGGAAGCCTTAAAATTCATTCCGGACGATGCATCCATTTACTTCAACATTGCAAACGTTTTGGGAAAAGCAGGAAAATTTATAGAAGCTGAGAAATACTTCATTGATGCAATATCGAGGGATGGGAATAACCCCACGTTTTACACTAATTTAGGTATAAAAAAATCTTTATTAATAATATTGTCACTTCCAGATATTTATAACGATACTGAATGTTTCAGGAGTTTTGTATCACCGATGGAAAATGTATGACAAGGCTAAGGACATGTACAGAAAAGCATTGGAAATAAATCCAGGACTACGCAGTGCAAGGGATAACTTAAAGAAGCTGATAAAAATGTTGAACGGTGATAAAAATTAAGTTTTATATATTATTGAACTTTGTTGGCTTATAAAATATACTTAATCGTACATATTCCAATTAAGTGTAATTAGCTTTATGCAAAATCAGGATCGTAGGGATATGGATACGCTTTAAAATGACCAAGTTTCTCGCCTTTCACGTAATTGTAAGACTTGAAGCAAGTGTCACAAAAGAAGCAAGGACTGTGAGGCAATCTGTCATTGTTTGTTGTGATCCATCGAACAGCATGTACACCACACATCATACAATATCGAGAAGGTCGAGGCCTTACTCTGTCTATTCTTGGATAACAGGATACTTCCAGGGTGTCGTCGGAGTTTATTAAACTGTCAAGAGAAGAAAATAAAGTACTTAGTATCATAATAATGTATTTTAACATATTTCTTTTCTACGTACCGTGCATCACTAAAGACAATGAGGTGTTCGCAAGTGCCTTGATGCTGATAAACCCAAGGAAAGCCAAATCTCACTGATAAGGAGTCTACGCGAACATCTTCCATGGATGCAGTCTTGAAAGGACCTAAATTTCTTGTCTCTGCCCACTCACGAATAACTTTACTATAATCCTCATTTGAAGCCTCTCGAAAATCATTGTAAAATGTATCTTCTACGTAGAAGAAACCAGATTTGTATATCTCCTACGAGACGATTTTTATACGTTAATTAATTTCGCTCTATAATATAACTTATAACTGAATATATATAAGGCAAGGATAAATCACCTTTGCCGAAGGTCCTGCTTTCCTCACAGGATGTTTACTGACGTCGGTAGGTATAGATAAATCAGATATACAAGTTATTTTGTCTCTTAATTTATCTAACGTTTGGGATCCAAGCATAACTATCACGCAGCTTAGAGAAATCTTTGGGAGCATTTCCAAGCCTGCATTTCTATGCATAAAAGGATTGTAGACACGAATGTATATTAAAGTGTCTTGTCCTGGTTTGGCAAGAGGACCTTCTGGTTTTGTCACCTCGTGTTGCTAAAACAAAACTGCTATCAACTTTTGATAGGTATTTACCTATCAAATCCATTGTAGAACTTTTAAAGTAAACTTACAACAAAAGTCTCGCTCCGATACTTTATGGAGTTGATACTATTGGACTGTTTGGAGTTCAATCTTTTCTTTAACTCCACAAGAGTCTGCAGACCAACATCATCCGGAATATCCTCAGTCTCATAAATTTCCTTACGCCTCATTGTTCGAGGATCCTTACATTTTGGAACTTCACCAGGTACCGTCAAGTTGTCGACACTAGAAAGTCTCGGTTAGAATACATTGCCATAATTAACTGACTCATTACTTACCTACAATATTCTTCCAGCAGTTTAAAATCCTCATCCGAAAGTTGACCTTGTAAAAAATTTCCTGAGGGATCGTTAGCTTTGCTCTTCAGCTCGTGAAGTTCCTTGCAGTTAACAAGTTTGGCATATTTATCGAAATATTCCTTCAAATTAACCTTTACCGATGATGTCTTATTATAAATCCCATAAACAGTATCCATCGCGAGAACGTGGTAAATGCAATTATCAATATAAATATATATGTTCACGTTTTATGCTCTTGAAGAAAACAAATTTAATAAGATGTATACGTTATTTTGAGGGTTTGTTTCAGTTTGTTTGTTAAACATGATCAGCCGGTTGTATACCAGCAGGCGCTACTCATCGCGCACCATCTATAGGAACAATCTAGATACGTGCTAATAAATATACTTGTGTTACTGCTAGAAAATTCTTTAGGCAATAATAATCTTGAATTGTAAATAAATAATTCATCCTATCGTTAACAAGTATCGTTGTACGTTACTTGAAATGTTAGGAAAGTCGAGCATTACTTTATTAACAATTTTAGGAATTGCTAGAAATATTGGTGTACAGTACAGCAGAGCTAACAGCAACTTCACCGGCATGCATTCAGTGGCTTACGTGACGGTCCCAACTGAGGAATTTGCAAAGAAATTAGCTCAGTAAGATCCTTAATACACGAGTCTATTGATAGACTAGATTAATAGTTTATAAATAAAATGAAATACAATTTTATATCCTTTCAGTGATATTGTCAAAAGTAAGCTTGCGGCTTGTGTTAACATCATCCCTCGAGTAACTTCGGTGTAAGTTTTTGTGTTCTGTTAATAATGTCTTCTTATTTAAAGTTTCCGTAATACTGTGACTTATATTGTTCTAGATACGAGTGGAAGAACGAGATCAATGAGGACAATGAGCTTCTTCTGGTAAGAACAAATTTTATCGACACAGATCATTGCTTACAAAATTAAAACAATGACGAATGGCAGTGCGTATAAGTTAAATTTTATATTTCAGATGATTAAAACTAGGACCGAAGTTGTTCCAGCTCTAACAGAATTTGTCAAGTAAGTATACAGCGTGTATTAGATAAATAGATACGACCAATAACTTTATACCGAATGTCAATCTTTAGGAGCAAGCATCCTTACCAAGTCTGCGAAGTAATATCGTTACCAGTGAGTAGAAAAATATAGTTCTCTACCAAGTAACTGATATACAAGACATTTAAAGAAAAACTATCAACTTCAAATCACACAATATTTTACTTTAGATCGAAAATGGGAACGAGCAATATCTGAATTGGATCAGTGAGGTGGTACCACCGATAAAAAAATCAACAACAGATCCTTAATTAAGATAAGCGTACCGATACTCATTACTATAAACTATCTAACTAATCATTCAGTCATTTAAACAACTGAACAAAGAATGTCCATAAGTTTTTCTCTTAGCATTTATCGAAAGAAAATAAACAGTATAATGATACTTAATATCTAATCGTTACGTTTATTGCTTATACGATCTCAACAATATTAACATTAAAGATGCTCGTGGAGAAATAATTCATACAAAAATTCATCTCAGTGCAACGTTCATTGTCCATGCGCATAAGTGGAAGAAAAAAAAATCGCTAAACGCATTCCAAACGTCGCACGTCGCAAACTTTTACAATTCGCAGTAATTTTCCTATCGCTGAAGAAGTCTATCAAAGGTTACATGTTTTTTTTTTTTTTACCAAAGACAGGATTTCAAATGGTCAAGAATACAAAGCAGTAATCGATAAGAGAAGAAAAATAGAGGAATTTAATAGCAATAAAAAGAACACGGTAAACGAAAGATTTCATTAAATCGCAACGGGGCACTAATCTTCCTGCTAAATAATCCGTCGAATAATAGATATACAAGAACGAAAACCCCTACGAGCAACTGGATACGAACACTTCGACATTGTTGTGCAACAACAATATACATCCTCTTGAAATTTAACGACCTGCTTGATAACCAGGATACAGTAAAAGCAAGGCAGACGACAAAGATTCGTTGACCTGCATTTCGAATCCCTTGTCAAGGTTGTAACGACAGGAGGGACAAGAATAGACTCCAGCATTGAAGCTACGCTTCAAACAGCTAAGGCAAATATTGTGTGCGCAGGGTGTTGTCACTGGTTTGTACATAACTTCTTGGCAGCAGACGCACATGAAACTAAATAATATTTTAATAATTAAATTATAATCAGTCACAATGATTTCAATGTAATTCCAACTTTATACTGGCAGACAGTAAATATTATTGTTACGTACTAACCTCTCTGAAACTCTCTGTAAGAATGGTGCTTTTCCATCCGGCAGAACTTTGCAACAGTCTTCCCATAACTTTTTATTAACATCGTCCTTCTCGATAAGGGAGGTTAGGTCGTCGTCGAGTTCATAACCCTCGCACTTTTGTTTTTTCGTCGGCGGTTCCTCCTCCTCCTTACTTGCACTAGGTGAATTACTTTCCCTGAGAGCAGCTCGTTTTTTCGTTTCCTTATTTTTATTCAAGGCCTCCAAGTAACCATCAGGATAAATGATCTTTAAGCCCAGCTTTGCTATTCGATTTTTACCCTCTCGTGTCCAGGGTGCTGGTGCTGGATCGTCTCTTCTCAGAAGATAACGCCAAACGCTGAATCCACTTTTACCTTTCTCCGGATAGTACATTACCACTTTATATATACCATCGTACCTGTACGGAATTAGTATAAACGTTAATTTAATTACAATTCTTCGATGACAGTTAGCAGGAAAACTAGAATAAGTATGTGCAGCATACCTGTTACCCTGTTCAGGTGCGAATCTACTGTGTTTCCTCAATTTGTAATTACGAACAACTCGAACAGGTAATCCTTTGGTCCAATCCTTCGAAGTAGCTCCAGATACTCCATTTAGCTCAGCGTAACAATTCAAAGCTAAGGCTTTATTCATGCGAGTCAGTGTTTGATCACAACTTTGCTCTGCAGTCCTCTTGTTCCCTTTAGACAATAATAATGTAGGCGAAAGAAATGGAATTCATATTATCGAGTCATCGAACATTAATACATACCTGATAAGTCACGTCCTCCAGATCCTGTGTACATGAATTCATCACCATCATCATTATCATCTTCGTATCCACCAGATAGAACAAGTGAATACGCACAATCTGATTCACGACCATGAATTCCTGCCACGTGTGGTCTGTGTATTCCTGCTTCGGATACCTGAAGCAATAATGCAGATGATGATCATAAATATGTTGAATATCTTTTAATTAAAAAAATAAATAAAAAGAATCCTGAATAAGAATCTACCTGCATCCGAAACATCCAACATGTACCAACTTCGATTCCTGGTATAGGACCACGATGATTAGGTGGTACAAGTGTACATTCCTTAGTTCTTCCAACGCAGGCCATTCCTTTACCCCAATCCCTTTTCTCTTTACCTGGTTCAGTGGTATTAGCTTTGGATTTCTTTTTACTCTGCTTCAACTTCTCACCTGCCTTTGAGAGTCAGTTTAGATATGAGGTACACTTTTAGCAGATATAATGACACCAGGGTGAAGTATTAGGATAACAAATTCACCTTGACAATCTCATTCTCGTCATTTTTACACTCCGGACAGTACCACTCATCCTCTGCTGGAATTGCTGTCAGTGGTGGATTTAGACACCGCAGATGATATGCCTTGTTGCATTCATCGCAGAGTAACAAATGATGAGCATCTTCTTTTCCAGCACAAACTCTGCATCCACATTCTTTACATTTTCTACGTGGATTATCCATACAGCGTGAACAATTAGCAGCTACTCGTCTTCTGGATGGTTCGTCCTGATCCTCATTTTCATTATCCCTATCTAGTAACAATTTAGGCTCCTCTATAGCGAACACTTCGCCTTTAGGATTTACTTTGCGATTTTCCATAGTCGCTTGATCTCTGACAATAAAAAGAAATTATAAAGGAATCAATTCATTGAGCTTCCGTCATTTTTCCAACAGGCAGAGCCTTACCTGCCAACATGCAGAGTACCAGTAAGTTGTTCCAACGTTCTGGTCTTGTGAATTTTAGAAATAGTGAAGTCATACCAATATCCAGTCTCTTTAGGCTCCTCAATATTATAATTAATCATTACACGCTGTCCTAAATCTAATTCGTCAAATTTCAAAAGCCTTCGTGCCCTTGGTCTTATGTGCAACTCTTCGACATCGAATGGATCAACTTCTTCTTCGAATTGCCATTTGACTCTGTATATTATTTGTCCATCTTTTTTTAAAATTTTAACTATAATCGCTTCGAACCAGGCGCCATAAGCTTGGTCGATGCAGTCTATGTAATCACCGACTTTATAAAAACGACTCTCGGTCTCTGCTAACTCCTCTTCTTTTATACAATTCGCATCCTCTGTACTTTCGGTACTGGACTTTGCCGTTTCTTTTATTACATCATTTATCTTAGGCTTCATTAATAATTGTATTACGTCATTCAAGTTAACATTGTAATCAAATAATTTGTAACCATTTTCCATCTGTTTCCCGCGATAGAATAACCGTTGGATGTCTTTCTCTATTGACATTTCTTGTTGAACCATATCCTGTGAATAATTAATTATAAATACAAATTAGCTATATATACTTTTTAAAAGGAAGTTTCATGTAATATATATTTATCATAATTTCTTTGTATCTAGCTACACTTTTTAACCTTACTTCCTCGTCACAAGCTATAGATCTAATGCTAAGATTCAATTGCAGAATGAAAATCAATATTAAAAAGTTTCGTTCAACATGATATCACATTATAAATATAGTATTGGAAAATGAGTAACCATTACTATTAATAATTCAGAAATATTGTTTGCCACATGTGCTCGGTAATTCAGCACAAAGCTTTAGCAAAAATCATCGCCATGTTGAATGAATCATTTTCAGTGAAACAGACATTATTAAACTTTTGGCAATATTGTTTTATCATAAAATAAGCCTTCGGTATCATTATATAAACCTGTACCATTAGATGATCCTGGCTTGGAGTAAAATCTACCATACGTTACACCAGCCAAGAGTAAACGAAGGCAGAATTTCACATTTGTTCTCATACAATAACCAAGAAAATATAATAGAGGACATAAAAGTAAAAGATTAAGTACAAATCACTTTGTTACAAAGCTTGAAACACTAAACTCCATTATGAAATATGTAAATATAACAGTGATACCTTAAAATCCTCAACAGTGGTGAGCTTGGAGATCGTCAGGACGACCTCCTGTTTCCCGTCGACGGTCCGCACTTTGACATACATCCTCGTTAACTGCAACTGGATGTCATACGTTGAAAACAAAGGACTGTCGATCCACGAACAGTCAGCTCTAATTTATGTCGTTAAGTTGAAATTCTTTCGAAGATAACGTTGACAGAAGAGAATAACACGCCGCCACTTGTTGGCTTTGTCCCTCTCCCACTTGTTAGCACTATACGTATAATGGCGGCTTTGGCGGGAATATCTGAATCAGCTATTGGTTCTTTTACAGCAGACAAATATTACCTTTCGCGTTCCAGTGCCAGTAGAAGAGAAGAATCTAACCAATAGCAGTCGTATACTCCGTTCCATATGTAATGAAAATTGCTACATCAAGCACCACCTGCACCTGTAGGTTAGGTTTCCAGTAGTGACGTAGAGATGGCATTATCGTCGCATTGAAATTTGAATTTAAACGGTCTAAGTTTAATTTTGAATAACAATGTAATTAAAAAAAAAAGTTTGCAAATTCATTATATAGTTAACAGTGAAGTTCACTTAGTAATGTAGCATTGAATTACTGTTATATTTTGTAAGATAAACAACTGTTGTTGAATGATAGTTAAGAAAGCAATGCATTTTATTTTGTTACATTGAAAGTGTCTAACTTCTTTACAATTTGGAATACAAAAGACTTAAAGTACCAGCTATAACAATATATATATATATAATTTTTTAATTGTTGGAAATGTGTGTACCGATAGTGTACCTGTAGTATAAATCATTATGGCAAGTTCCATTATACTCTGATTGCAATTAAAACTTATAATAATCCGATGTGAGTACAGAGAATCATGAGCTTTCGTAAGGTGCAAGTATGTTGTTCACTTAGTCATTATTCTCCTTAAGGTTTGATGGCAAAAGATTATTATAGCAACAGCTTATTAAATTATATAAGAAAAATATAATCTTTTTGTATTTAACGTCTATTGAGTTTTGCAGATTGAACCAAGTGAACGGAGTGTATTGCATTAGCGATGTATTTGGAGAATTGAAAATGTAAATAAAAATTAATGAACCGCTATATTGTCTTTGGCTGTACAATAAAAGTAGACACGTCTCTTCGTGTAAATCTATTAAAAAATCAACAAATCATTCATAAAAATTCACCCTTGCGTACGCACGTCTTGTACTATACATGAGAGTTGATTTCACCACAGGTTCTGATCATAATTTCAAGCTTCTCTGTTGAATCTACAATGTATATTCTCTGGTACGGCGAGAACAAACTTTTATTTCAATATGAAATACAAGAGAATAAATTTTCATTGTTGCAAGCGATAAAGTATACAGCGTGTCAATGAAATCTTGAGGCAGAAGCGAACGCTAGGAAGAAATGTGTAAAATGATGTGACACGTTAAAATGTTTTTAGGAAGTTATTTATCCTCTTAGTTTCATTAATTATATTAATTGCTTTACAGATATCCTCTAACACATTTGGAACACCCTGCGCTAGAGTACAAGATATACAGCTTACTTGAGAAATCACATAATGGCAACTCTCATATTAAGAATTTTCAGCATAGCAGATTCAATTCTGCTTAGATTTTGTTCTCGCTATAAAGTGTACGGAATTATGGTATAACACGACTAAAGATAAGGGAACCAATGATAAAGGAAATTCATTAAAAGCGACAGATTTCCAAAAAACACACAAAGTCCCTTGTATCCTGTATGTTCATTTTAATCCAAGATTACTGTAAAGATTTCTTACTTTGATAGAATGAACGTTGATAAAGATATAAAGATCTGTTTACTTGATCATAGGGAAAAAAATTAGTCCACGCACTTGTAAATAACTTAAATCCTGTACGAAAGGAAGTAAGCCTTAACTAGTTATGTCTCAACCACTCTTATATTTCCTATCAATATAATAACTGTGGCACGGACCAGCCTGCGTCGTATCCTCATAACTTTGAGAGAAAACAACAACAAAATTCATTTTTGTCACATTACGGCACCAAACGTATCACTACCAGTATAATTAGCAGAATAAAATAACACTTTGTTTCTCTAATGGATCAAATCATACATCATAAAGAATATTCACATCTGCTCGAAGAATAATTCAGTGTACACATTGTCAGAGGAAGCTTGATAGAACACGTTATATCACTGATAAAAATAACATAATTTCTTTTGTATTACCAGAATATTTATAGTGCTCGAAGAACTATAATAGAAATTATACAGTGAGATGCTGCTTGGCTTCACCAGTGTTAGGATCCACTATGACTTTCTCTTGCACGCTGTTTCCATTGGGAGATAAAGACCTGGAGGACGTAGTCGGGTCAACTATTGGTAGAAATCTTCCATCGGCGCATTCTTTGAACAGCAATTGATTTTCCTTAGCATCCTCTTTGCCATTTGCAGAGATACGACGCATCGTCAAGGTGAGAAGTTCAGCGATGAGGTAAGAGTCTGGCTTATAGAGCCTAGTGAAATGAAGACGAATATGGTCACCCACGTTCTCGTCCTTGCGAGGTACATAATCACAGTGAGGACAAGGAGGTGTCATCCTCTCTATACCATGTCGACGCTTATGAGCATCCATGACATCCTTGTCAGGAGTACCAAAAGGACAGTCTTGACAGCGGATAGTCTCTGCTTCAGCTTCACTAGGTGCCACCAGAAGACCTTTCTTTTGTAACAGCATCAGTGACTGTTTGTCCTGGTTGGAAACTTGCAACACAGCAGAGTTCGCTGCACTGCCACCAGCCAGGATATTGCCAGATGACGCGGAGGAACCTGCTGAGGACTTGGTTAAGGATTTGCCAGATCGAGATATAGATATAGCACTATCAGATTGAAGTCCACTGTCAATAGTTATAGCGTCGTCCTCATATCGGCGCCGGGACGCTTGTGCCTGGGCATTGGCTTGGTGCTTCCTCAAGTGTTGAGCATAATTCGCATAATATTTCACAGAATAATCGCAAGTGTCGCAACGATATCGTTGTTTGGCACCATGTAACGTCAAGTGAATTCTATACTGTTCACGTTTTTCGAAAGCCGATGGACATTTGTGACACTTGTAGCGTTTCTCACGAAGTCGGCCATTCCTGAGATATCCTGGATACACAAAGTTAGGATTACCACGCATAAGGATGCCGAACTGTGGATCAGGTGGTGGTGGCAGTCTCGAAGACGTCACATTTTCGTTAGCTTCAGCGTGTCGACGATGAACAACCTGGTGCTTCACGAGATTCTGAGCCGTCTTCGAGGAGTAATCACACTCGGTGCACTTGAACCTATTATTCGTACCATGAAGAGTCATGTGATACTCCAGGGCGTCGAGCTTGAAATATCGCGCCGGACACTTGGCACAGGTGAACACTTGATTTCCAGTTTCCTGAGTGCTAGTCGTGAGTTGATTCGTCAGGACGTTACTCCGTCCTGTAGCCACCTCGACGACGATCCAAGCGACATTAGCAGTGGTACTCTCTCCGGAATCCTGAGCATTTGCCTCGACGCACGCCGTCGTGGGAGGAGGATATCTCTGCGAGTGCCCATACAGAGAGAGTAGGTAACGAGTCCGGTCCTGGTACTCGGGCGAATGTGCTTTCTGATGTGCCAGAAGATGAGCTGGTTGTCGAGCAGCGTAAGAGCACCACTGGCACGAGTAGGCTAGCTCGGTACAATGATAACGCAAGTGAATCCTGAGCTCCTTCTCGCACAGGAAACGCGCTGGACACTTGCTACAGCAATGAACCAGTCTGGAATCTCTCAGGTCAGGTTCTGAAGCCACAGCCATAGGTTGAGGAAGGCCAAGGAGGGTGGAGAGATCATTCAACTGTTGGGCATCAGTTCGACCCTCATCAACGAGACAGTGTACAGTCCCCAGGGCGCCTGAATGCATCTCTGTATGGGAATCCATGATTTCTCTTCGTGAGCAGGCGAAGCTGCAGCTTGGACAAGCTATGAGAGAACCCTGGTTGGGTGAGTTCATGTGCATACTCTCGTGATCGCGAACCTCGGCTCGTCGTGATGACACGTGCGGACAGTGTCGACATTTTAACATTTTTGCAATTGTACCATCCGTTCGCGATACCCACACCAACGGTGCGTCCGGAAGAGCGCGCGTATCCAGAAGAAGAGGTGGAGCTTCGTTACCCTTTGATGAAACTGAACCTGATGTGGAAGTGCTTGGGGATGTTATGTTTATAACCTGTTCCATCGATGATTCCTCTTTAGTTTGGTTGTTCGCTATAGAAACATTAATATGTTTATTATATTTATCGTAGCCAAATTTAGAGATATCTAAAATACTAAATATGAAGCGTACCTAGAACTGTACGATGATTCTGAGAATATTTACGTTTAGAAGGTGGTGATTCAGATTCTACGCTCCTCTGATGAACAACAGCCAATTCCTCTCCGTGTAATCGAGCATGATCCAGGAGCTCTCTAATAATACCAAAAGACATAAGCAAAACAGAGTAGAATAGCTAATAAATTTATAATAAATAAAACTTTATAAAATATAATACATACACTTTAGTGCTAACATAGTATGGACATAGGTAGCATTTAAATATGGCTTCAAGATTGGGTCGATGGTGTACACGATGCAGAGCCAAGGATTCTGCATCGGCAGCAGAGAAAGGACAATCCTCACAGGCAAAGGCATTCTAACGAATACAAAAAGAAACTATTAAAATTAACTCATAGTAAGCTCTTAATATATATAATGTAATTATATAAAACTTCATATTAAACTTAAAAATCTATATATCACAGTTGATTGACCTAACCAAACTAACCTTTTCAGTGTCAGTAACATCATCCATAGATTCATAATGGGATTTAACGTGAATGAGCACAGTCTCCTTGTTAGAATCGCGAAAGTTACATCGTTTACACTTCCACAAAGTGCGTTTACTCTCTTCTGAGCCGGAACCCGGCGGAGAGGACGCCGAAGGTGCCATGGCAGTTGCCGGCGTGACCGCGAGCGCGGTGACAGCCGCAGTTTTACTAGAAGACGCGGCAATGCCTGTAGTCGGCGTTACAGTCGCATTGACGTTAGAGACAGCAGGATTATTTTTCAGGAGTGACTGACCCTGACTTCGCGTAGCAGCCTTTAAGGGTGGAGGAGGTCGCAAAGGTATAGTCGAGGTTTCCCTAGAGGAATTTGTGGATGCTAGGACTGAAACAGGTGCTGGAGTAAGTTCTGGAGGTTGCGGATACTCCTTAGAATCACTCATAATAAGGACTTTAGTAGGTGGCTCGTCAGAGGTACGGTCTTCACCAGTACGTTCCTCGTAAATGCGTTCGTCTCCTGACTGCTGCTCTATCTGAAGAATAAATAAAGAAAAATATAAAAGGGGATGAACAATGTTGACTGTACGTAAGAAGTTAAGTAGTACTCTACGAGGTGAGTCAACTAAGATTGTAAATCCTTTGATATTAAACTGGGACCCCTGGCAAGGGATGTTTTAAACAAAGTCATTTGTTCATCCTCATCCATGAATATTGAAATTATATATATTATAAAGGTCTAACATTAAATACGGTCTTGCCAGAGATCTTTGCTTAAGAATAATGAGAAACTAAACTTCAATTGTTCCAGCATCCAGAAGGTCACATGTTTTACAATAATAAATAAGAACACTGATAGAGCGTAGCTGTCTATAAGAGGTATAGCATAAAATGATTGAACGTAATATACAGCATAAATGTATAAATAAAAACGGTTGGCATATCGTAGGATCGAGAGACAGTCGAGAGACTATCAAGTTATTATTGCCTGACCTGAGCGAGGTACTTGTTGTACTTGGAGTAGTTGCGCCGACCGGTCTCATCGGTCATGAGAACCCTGGCGGTCATGTGCGCAGGATCCCTAGCTGCCTTAAGTTTGATGTGCTTTGTGATATCCCACCGCCAGTTTGAGCGGTAGGCGCAGAGTGAACATTCAAATGGTTTCCGATTCAAGTGACCCACAATGTGTACGTGAAAACGACTGGCCGTCGAAGCCCAGAACGGGCAGTGGGGACATTTGAATACCCGTCGTCCACTCGGCGTAGAGCCACCCTCGACCTACAGAAAGGGTTTGCGCTTTATGCCAAAAAACTAGTCGACTCTTATCGATTCTCGTGTAACGAGATTTAATTAAATTAAAGAAAATAGAAGAACAGATAAGCTTTGACGTATAGCGTTATATCCTATCTGCTCAAGAGCATAGAGTAGTTCGGAATTTGCCCCGTACCGAGGATCCAGAAGAATTGAGCGCTCCAAAATTCGCATCCCAGTCCACTTGAAACGGAAACGCGTATTCACCGCGGTAAGCGGTGCGAAGTTCCGTGTAACCCGTGGAGTTTTCCAGGCTATTATCGGTAGCTGCATAATCATTGCTCGTAGGGTGGCAGAGGCGCATGTGCATTTGCAGATCAGCCGAGCTCTTACAACGTCTTCTACAGTTAGGACAACGCGAACTGCCAAGGGACACACTGAGAGCAGTGTGATGGGTCCGTCTGTGACTGGTCAGCTCCTCGAGGCTACTCGCTTCGAAGGTACACCAACACTTCAAATCATTCTGGCTACTTACGCCCACCTCAGCTATCCCATTGTTCCCGGAAGTCGTCATCAGTCTCTCCTTCAGCTTGTCGAAGAAGGAGGCGTTCTTTTTCTTAAAGGAATCTGCCGCACCAACCTCCTTCTTCAGCTCGGATGTCTTCTGGTAATTAATAAATATGATTTTCATTATTTAATACTGCAATTAACTTAAATGCTATTCACTGAGTCACTATTTTCTTTGAAGATCGAGCGAACGTACTTCTTTGTTTCCATACAACCGTGCCATTTCTGTATCCCGTGCGATTCGAGCCAGTTCCGGTCTTACTCTCACCCGGGGGACCTTCAGTAAGGTCGTACCCGGACCACTGGCTCCAACATTGTTAGCTTTGGAGTTGCTTACGGGACTCAGTGGTATTAACATAGGCAATGGTTTCTTAGGCTTATTCACGGCGTTCTGAGAATGAGATTCGGCCAAGTGTCGCTGCATCTTCGAGTCCCAGGCGGTAATGAATTGACAACCTTTCTCTTCGCATCTGAGGGCGATGCACTCTGCACCGGCAATGGCACTTCGTCTGTCCTCGGGTGAGCTAAGGTGTTTTTCCGGAGACAAAGACTTCGTCGAACTACCAGACTTCAATGTTTCCGTATTATTTGACCCGGTTGCTGCATCTCGAAAATCACTTGCGCCCACCTGGAGTATAGATTTCACAATTACAAATAATGTCTGCTAGTCATCTCTTTGTCTGAATATTCAATTGACCTTTTCACTAACCTGATTATAACGTTTTGGACTATTACGTGGTTTACGTTCAAAAGGTGTGTTCATCTTCCGCTGAGTTTGTCCTACAGGAGGTTCATGATGATTGGTTTCGTGTACCGTCAAGCTTTGGCGAATGTCTGCTGTGAAATTACAGGCTCTACATTGAAAGGCTCCACCTCCGCCATGATTACGCGTATGACGATCCAAATTCCACTGCAAGTATCGAATAAGGAATAAGGTAATTAAATATTACTTCCAATTGGAGTTATTGTGGAGCTTGTAGAAAATGTCGAGTAATGGATGTTAACAAAAAGTAACTGACCTTATATGGAGTACGAAAATCGCAAGCGTCGCACTTTATCATTGGCATCGAATGATATTTCACATGTTTTGTGTAACGAGCACGAACGTGTGTTACGTAGGAACACTTGACACATCTGAAAAAACGTCTTTTCAAGTGATGGACTCTTTGATGGGTTTCGAGATCCTGGGGATTAGCTGCAATGTGAGCACACATTGGACAGCGACTTCTTTCCGCGGATTCAGCTGCGACCTTGTCCTGAAGATCCTCATGAGCAATACGGAAGTGTCTTTGTAATTTCTTTACGTGCTGACAAACAAATTCACAGTGAGGACATTCATAGCACTTGACCTATATAAGGAAAAGAATCAATAGTCAGAGATTAGAGTGTGAATCTAAAGTATAATAGACTTTAATTATTAAATGTTAATAGAAAGAGAAACCAGTATAGATATATTATAAAGAAAGTATTGATACTTGCAGCGAGTGAAATTGAATGACTAAATGATTAAAAAGAGCTCATCGACGAGTTAGCAATTTCAATAAAATACCATTCCTCATAAAACTGGTCAGTGAAAAGCAAGAGAGTCTATCAAAATTGTAAAGAGTTAAAGAAATCAATAATCAAGAATGAGTAAATAGCAGAATAAAATATATTCACCTTTTGTTTATGCTCATTCTTAAGATGTGTAAGATAAGCCTTCAGATTGGATAAACCTTTAGGTGGATCACAGGTTTTACACTCATAATTCTTTTCAGAGTCCTCCGGTTCCTCAGTAACAATTTCCTCAGGTTCTTCTTTAATAACAAGTCTTTTCTCACTCTCATCACTATTAAATCTATCAACATTCACAGACTCCTGTTCCTCCAGTTCCTGTTCATCAATAATCTCATCCTCTTCCTCCTCTTCCTCATCCACTCCCTCATCAACCTCCTCATCTTCAACCAACAACTCGTCCTCTTCTTCATTCACTTCCTCTTCCTCCTCGTTACTGTCCCTAGACTCAGTCCTCGTAGATGCTGGGGTATTTTGAAGATGTTGCTGAGGTCGAGGACGTAGCGCACGCAGCCGAGGAAGTCGTCCTGACATCTTGGTTAGGTCTCGTTCTCACACAGCCCTATCAAATGTAATCTTTAACTATAGATAACTAAATCAAGTAAAAATTGTACGAGCAGTACAAATATTTACAACTGACAACAACAATCAGTGAAGTAAACGTGAGTATAATGGAAAGTACAACGCGCGACAAGAAATCATTGTGCTGCCGGTTACGCTCTGAAAATGGACGGCTTCCGGTGATACTCCACGTCCTATGCGTTTTCCTAAAGAACGTCAAAGCCGCTTGCGCAACGTTTCCTTGCTCTATGCGTCAATTTTTTACACAAAATCCTCCGTCTAAAGGTATGTGAGGCTTTAACGAGGCTAGCATGATTTCCGGTTCTTTCAATGTCGCGTAATTCTCTGATTCTTAGATAAATTCGACCACATCATTACGTCCATCAAAATTTTCTCTTAACATCGAGCCAAGGACTACCATCAAACTGATAATGAGGAGTGGTATGCAGAATTATTAAAAAGAAGAGAAAAAAAACATTGCCATCCTAAACATTAAATATATTTATAGTTCTGAAGAAGCGAAATAGCTCTTGAGACTAGAAGTCTTGGATTTGATAAGATAGTAACGTGAACGCTGGACTGTCCATACCGGAAATCCTACTTCATTCCCACAGAACAATATTGATCTATATTAATTAATTTATATTATTAAAGCATGCCATATGGCATTGTAAAATATGTAATCAAAATATTTAAAAAATATTTATCGACAACAGTAACAATGTGAAATGACTAATGGAAGTCATATTACAGTTTAACTGTTTGATCAAGAACCTGATGACTTCCGTTTACAGCCAATCCTCGGTTCATCATCTTGTAATACTATTGGCTGAATTATAAAACCACAACCTACACCAATTCTCCAACTATTAACGAGTTCCAAAGGAATGATTAAATGTTAAATCGATAACTCGATGATTAATGTAACATTAAAAAGTAATATGATGTTCGAAAAGGAAATAAATGTAGTACAGTTGTATAGTATCAGTACAAATCAATGTCTAAAATTCAACATTGACAACGACTTCCGCTTTCGTTAATCCAGAGGTTGGAACACGAACGACACGGCGCTAGAAGAAGAAGAAGAAGAAGAAGAA
>JARPRG010000002.1:99481-113959 GCA_031001745.1 Hartigia nigra
AAAATATACATTGATGCGTGAAATATTTTATCATCACTGCAGCCATTAGAGACTTCCTAATATGGACTGACATTTCAATTTATTCTACATTTCTATTCTACATTTCCATATCGAATTTTTATCAGTTAAAACATTCTTAACCAGTTGCTAATTAATTCTGTCATCGAGAGTAACGATATTAATTAATTTTAATACTTAATATCCGTGATTCATAAACCGAAAGCTACTCGTTTTCTTTCCGCTCTTTATTCAAATATTCAAATCGTATTACGTTTGTATATTTGAATATTGGTGATACGAAAAAATTAATGATTCATCTACATTGTGCATGAAAAAAAGATTGTTTGGTAAGGATTAAGTGATAGTCATTTACGTTTTTACTTATATAAAAGTTAAACGGAATCACTAGATGAAACAGGTGCTAGAAGTTAGCACACAGTTCGCGAAGACGCAACGAGCGACTAAAATCTATTTACCGATCTAGTTTATATGTCGGTCACCCTGAAAATGACTTTACCAGCTTGACCTTGACAAACGGTTGACGATGTAAGCTAATCTTCTTGTAAGATAGTATATGCGGCATATGCGGTATATGCGTGATTAGGCCTATAAAGAACTGTCATTTTTGTGAATTACTCATCGCCGAATAAGAAGTTTTGAGGCGATAAGGGATTCAATAGTATCAACGAATCTCTAAGCTTGTGACACATAATATTGGCAGTCGTGAAAATAAGTGAAAATGTTTGCGAGCGGTCCGAATTATACGAAGTTAAAGACACATTTGAGATTGGCGATAAACAGGTTAAAGTTATTGGAGAAAAAGAAGACGGAATTGGCACAAAAAGCTAGAAAGGAAATTGCTGATTATATTGCTGCTGGAAAAGTTGAAAGAGCTAGGATTAGGGTTGAGCACATTATACGGGAAGATTATATGGTTGAAGCTATGGAATTATTGGAAATGTATTGTGACCTATTGTTGGCAAGATTTGGCTTGATTCAACAGATGAAGTAGGTATTGTTTGAGACGTTAATTTGAAGAGGATTTTATATTCGTGTTTCTTCGTAGAAATTTGGATGACGGATTGGCTGAAGCTATTTCTACGATAATATGGGCTGCACCACGTATTCAAACCGATGTACAGGAGATGAAAATTATTTCTGATATATTGACCTCCAAGTACGGTAAACAATATACAGAGGCTTGCAGAGAGGAGGCTGTGCAGTCGATTTCAGAAAAATTAAAGCACAAGATGAGCGTGCAGTCACCTTCAAAATTATTGGTGGAAAAATATCTTATCGAAATAGCAAAGAATTACAATGTAGATTACGAACCTGATCCTCAAGTAATGGCTGAAGGACAGGATGCATTATTAATTGACATAGGAAATAGTGGAGGTGAATTACCAAACAATTTAGATTTAGCTACAGGAGGTAGCGGTGTTCCGCAACCATTAGGTTTCATAGGTTTTCCTCAAGCTCCGGTACTACCTGACGGTAGCTCCAGTTTAAATATGATGGTACTTAATATCTTTTCATATCCTTTAATATTCTTTTTGTTTATAATCTTGCTTTTTTCTATACACGTGTATTTACACCGTAGGGTCCTCAGAAACCAATAGCACCTGTCGCTGGTTTTATAAATCCTGGTGCTCCACCCTCTACGGAAAAAGATCAAAATAATTCGTTCAATCCAGCTGCATTTTCTTATAATATTCCACTGGATAATGCAAACGTTAATAAACCTGTAAGCGTAACTCTATAAGTATTAATAACATATATTTGTTTCCGCTAGTTACTAATATGAATTTCAGGAAGATGATCTGCCTCCTCCATACGATTCATTCCCACCAGACTTAAACAAGCAGGTAAGTTTCCTTCAAAAATAAATGTTATATCCACGAAACACAATTTCGTACAAACTATGCATTGCATTATTATTTCTTCAGTCCGATCAAAAACCAAAACCTCAGCCGAGGTCCAAGATGCCAATGAACGACTTCCAGCTTCCTGATTTACCAGCAGTTCCCGTGGATAACGAACCACCAACTGCACCGGACAATGACGACATAGACTTCGACGATTTAATGAAGCGTTTTGAAGACTTAAAAAAGCGAAAGTAACAACCGCAAAGTGTTACTGCACATTAAAAAAAGAAATTTAGAAGCCATTATCGTTACAGTCCATATATGAGTTCTTACAAATAATGATCTTAAACGTATAAGAGCAATAGACATTTGAGATATGCTTATTTTTTTCTAAACGCATTAAGACTTATCTTACAACAAGTCACGCGAAATTAAGTTCCCTTACGGTTCTATTTGATAGTATTTACCCCGAGTATACTGGAGGTAAAGGTCAACTGGGTTAAACTCTGTTCAATCGATGGATGAAATATATTATTGATTTTATATTAACTTTAACGAATTTAAGTACTTTAATTAATTAAGCGGTGCCTTTGTATAAAGTATTGTAAAGCATATGTCGCTACGATGTGTTTTAAATTATGGTAATGCAATTACTGTATTCTGTAAATAGAGTACTAATATGTCCAAGTATTCTGTTATCGAAAAACGAACGATATTTTGCTTTTAATATTTGTAAGTTAATAAATGATATTTGCGCTGCTACCTGCTGTCTGGATGTTTATTTTTGTAATATTATCAGAGACAATATACATATTTCATTATAATGAACACGTACCAGACATCTCTAACTATACAATCATTGCGCCACAACCATAAACGATAAAATTTCTGATCCAATAATCTTTCAGTAACCCTTTAGGATCATCTGATAATCTTACTGGTCTTCCCAGTCTTCGCATTTCTAAAAGAATAAAATAAAATAAGATTGGATGATAAGAAAAATATTAATATCACCACTCACCTCTCGTCCCTTGTCAGCTAAACAACCCAAGAGATTCTGGGAGAATTGACACTTCTCTTTATTCATATCCATATCGAGATAACGGAAACAATCCTTCACAGACTCTTGAATAAAATCACGCAATTCCGGATTGTGTATATTCTGTGACATTATATTGGTAACTGCCATGCGTTCTGGAAATCCTTTCTGGTCGACCTAGATGCGTCGTCATGCAGAAACATACAAAGAAAGAAATATAAAGAGAAACAATATACACAGTATTTATTACTAACACTTACCAGATTCAGTTGATTAAAAAAGCATTGAACAACGCACTGTAATATCATAGAAAAAATAATTAATAAATTACTAAATTATCAGTGATACGAATCGACTGGTTTGTCCTTTTTAGGCTTGATATTAGAAACGAAAAATTATGTATTCAATTCTTACCGCCTGATCATCACGATCGTCGTACTTTTCATTATTATATGAATGCATTTCATCATTGTCCATTTTTCTAGTATTCATTGAATTTCTATCATTCGTATTGCCACTATTGTTTCGCATTCTATTATTACCAGTGTTGCCTGTATTATTGTCATTCATTGTTTTGCTATTCCACTTTTGTTTATTCTGCTTCATATCGTTGATATTCCTATAAAAAGTTAGATTTATCGTTCCAATAAATTATAGGCACAAGACTGACTGTATTCTTGTAATACGATATAGAATAAAATATATTATTTTTGTGAAATTCAATTAATACCTGTCTTTTGTATTATCATTGGTACCACTAGAGTTCCTTTCGTTCTGTCCATTACGAGCGAACATAAATTTCTTATCAAATATATTCTCATCGGATCCCGAATCCTCCTCGGAGTTATCAGCCTCGCTCGAGGATGCAAATTCTCTCCGAAGTTTCGCGTTACTCAAGTGTCGCTTACGACAAGTTTGCATAATCTTACGGAATTGTTCATCGCTTTGCTGACTGCCCGTTCGACATTTTAAGGTCTGAAAGAAAATAAAAAAGAATCAAGGATAATATTACATTTCCTTCAAGGTTCGGTAACGGATTGCGAAGTAGGTGCACTTCGTTGCCACAGTATAAACTGTCGTTAAATAATCTTGCGCAAACAAAAAAAAACACAAAAAGCTTCCTAATGACGTACCATTCCAAGATCAAAGAACAGAATCAAAACGCAAGTAAACAAGCACAAATTTAAAAGCTTCATTTTACGATCCTCACTGATTTACGATCGACAAGCGTCTGACGAGCTTTAGCACAGAATCCCAAATACCTTTATAAATAATTGTCTAACTGGAAATTGGGACAAACATGTCTGAATGACACGCAGTTGAATAGGAGTGACATTTTAAATGCAGCCGGAATTGTTTTCATGTCTTTGTTGAGAAGAATAAATGCCGGATGGAGATGCGGTCCATTTAACGCATTGACCTGTCCCGTATGAAAATACTTGAAAACCAAATTTAATTGATCCTAATGCGAATTTCTTTTTGTCCCAAAATCAGACGCACCCCAGTCATTATCGATTTAATTGAATGGATCAACATCCCTCATAGTCATCTTCTTGTACTCCTTTCGATTATCATAATCATAGCAATGTTAAAGTCAATCCGAAAGTCAAAGAAATTAAAAGTGTCCGCGCAATGTCACCCGCTTAACGTAATTGTACATTTCTTTTTCAATTTCGCAGCAGTACCTGGTCCAGCGTGGGGAAGTGATTCCTTGTATAATTTAGGTAAATCAATATCTGTCGATACCTACTCAGTGGCAGAGAAAACGTATCAGTAGCGCGCTAAAGAATCAGAGAGAGTTTGTTCATGGAGGCATATCAGATCGTGAAGCGTGTTTCAGTCCAATTCACACCTCTCGATGGTAAACATGACGGGTACCAAAAATATAGTGAGTAAAATTAAAGTTCATTGCTAATTTCAAAGATATCGGAGTAACGTGACATTTTATCGAGTCATTATAAACTAACGAAATTGTATGAAGCAACGACAAAATCTTGACCGTAAAAACCCACTGGAATAATTCTTCTAAATATAATTGAGCCGCAAGATCAGTGCATTTCTTAGAGGTCATCTTCGTATGAGTTTCCATATAAAAAGAGTCCCTCGCATGCGTCACTGACGTTGCGGCTCCACCGTATCTTGCTCAGTATCGTTAGCGCATTTCAATTATAAGTTTAGAATGTCGAAGTGCATTTACATGAATAATTATCAACTATTAATATAAGCGTGTTAATTGTTATTATACGTTACAAGTTATGCGAGTGATAAAATGTAGTATTGATATATGTATATCAATTTGACACGGTTGAACTGTCACGTTTATGAAAGTTATGCGCAACGCACGCGATGGTGGAAAGAATTGAAGGAGTAGAATGAAAAAAGAATGTTTGTTGGACAGTGCAAAAGATACAAGAAATTGTTTCTTCTGACGTACAGCTTTCTATAACGAGCTCAGTTGTGAAATACCTAAATCGTTATAGTTATGGCGCACGCAAGACGCAGCAGGGGTTAAAATGCAAGAGCTAATAATTTGAACGATTGAAAAGGCTCAGTGGACCGCGAATAAGTGTGAAAGTGGTAAAACGGTATTAGCCGGCAAATTTGCTCTAGTTTTATGAGAATTCTAAGGTTACTCCAGCGTAGAGATCATCATTTAGAGAATTCCTATTGTCGATTCTCCATTATCGGAGCAGTTTAATTTTAAAGGCTCTGCTTCGACTTTTTCAGTTGGTTCTGGGTGTCTTCTTCGTTTTTGCATTGAGATTGCAAGCACAGCCAACCGTGATGCAAAATCAGATTCCAGAGGAGATGCAGTACCCATCTGAAATGTCCTTTCAGGCGTATCCAAATATAGCTACTTTATCGCAGGATGAGATAACGCAAACATTCCCATGGTTGAAATCCATAGATCCAGTGTTGGTGGATGGTAATGATAAAAATGATAAAAACGCACCGCGATACGTATTTTATTATACGCCGGAGCAGGTAGTCTTAAAGAACAAGATAACAGGTAGAGAAAGAAATATTCGTGATCAGGAAGCAAAGGAATTCTTGAAGCGTGGATCTCGACGGGAGAGAAATTTCTTACCGGGTGGATTAAATCATCGAAGTGAACGGGATAAGCAGGATGATGATATCGTCGTGGAACCGGATATCTTTACAGCTGAAACAAAAAATGGTCCAGTTGAATCTTATCCGAAGGTACCATCCCTATACCTGGAACCACCAACGACATCGGAAAAGGATAGAAACTTGTATAGCATAGAGAAGCGAAAGTTAATCAGAAATTTGATCAGAGCCAGGAAAAATAGAGCGAGACAGAAATTGTTGAAGCAAAAATTAAACGGTAAAGAGAAAGAGAAAGAGAAAGAGAAAGAGGAAGTGAAGGAGAAGAGTGAAAAGAAAACAGAGGATAAGGAATTGAACTACATAAGAGATCATGCACCTGAAAATCAAGTGGAGGTAAGTCTAAACTGTTCTTCGATGTAGCTTCTAGGTTTTGTAACAGCATAAATTTCTTTTAAGGATACATCGGAGACTAAAGTTGAAGCTACAGAGAAACAGCAGGTTAAAAAAAAGCCAATAAATCCATTAGAATTGTCACCGGACGGTGACAGAGTACAATTTCATATTCATGGACACGAAGGGCCAAAAACTTACATCTTTGGCTTCGATACAGGAAATGGGTGAGTCAATGAAGTATCTCTGAACATAAAGTATCTTGAGAAGAATCGATGATTCTCATTATGCTGATTCCTGATTCCTAGAAAAAACAGACACTACAGATTGGAGGAACGTCTCAAAGATGGTACCGTAAAAGGACATTACGGTTACTATGATGCAAGAGGAAAACTCAGGATGGTTCAGTACACAGCCAGACCCCTTGGTGGTTACCAAGAAAAGCATCACGAATCAAGCAATCCTAAGGACAAAAGTTAATTAACTTTAAAGCATTTCTTTTTTATTGCGAAAACGGCCAAGTTTCTGCAGGATCATTGCGAAATGATCTAAGGAAAGACTTTTGTACAATGCAATTTATTTGCCCGCGACGAGTAGGAGCGAGTCTCTCGAGAAAGTAGTGCGGTGTCTTTTTTTTTGTTGTTTTTTAATCGTGATCGACAACGAGTACGATTTAAAATAATTTTTAAAGTAGTCCATTGCTACCTATACGACTGGGATTAATCGGTTGTTTATTCAACAATAACAATTTCTATAGTTACGAAAAAGGGAAGAAAAAAGAAAATATATAATATATATGTGTTAACGCAAAAACACTTCTCATATGCATTACGCAATAATACCAAGTAGATATTAGTCTATCTCTAGTCTATGCAGAACATAGTCCGAAGTCCATGATCACACGCGGAAACAAAGATCAAGTATCAAGTATTAAATACCGCTTCTTCTTATTATTTATGTAAATATTCACTGTCACTTTACAGAGAATATATTTTAATATTGGTATGACGTTATTAGTCCCGTTTCTTCTGACGCAATTTAAATACAAATTCACTTGTCCTTCTTGGCGTCCTCTGCCCCGTACGACGAGCTCTTGCTAATTTCAGACATCCCAATAGTTTTGTACATTAACAGGAAAACTGCAATCACAATAAGAAGGACAAAGGATTAACGTGAATCGTTATTTAAAATTTAATACCGTTCTGCCATATGTATTGACGTACGATTTTCTATGTATAAATAAAAGTAATGTAAACCCAGCCAGACTTACATAGAACTATTATACCAACTCCTACGAAGAAGTAGATGGTCGATCCTGATAACAGGAGTTTCACTAAATAATAAAGCATTGGAACGAGTACGATTATCGCCCAGAACACAGTATTGATAAGGGAATAATATCTTCTCTTTAATTTAAATGAGTCCACCCTAGGTACACCACTGGTAGCGAAGAAATCACCTGTCTGAATAAAACTGTCTGCCATATAATCCTGAAAAATTGATAAAAAATTTAATGAAATCTTATTTAAATAAAAATTATATTAATCGTACATCCAACGATATCCTATTGTTCTGTTAAACCACCTTTCTTTGATAGATCCCATGCAGCCATTCCGCAGCAGCTTCTTCATCCTCAGGAACCTCTTCCAGAGGAATTCTATTCATATACATATGAGCCTCAACTTTCTTTCCTATAAGTAGATTCGTCATTGTTGGCTTTACTGCATCGCTGGGTTTAAATGCCAGCTGTATATCATATATAGCGCCGACTTTGCCTCTCATGTGTGGAATACTGGAAACAAAGCCTTTTGTGCGTGGAGTCAGATGGTGTTTTAACACCGGTAGACCTCTCTCTTGCGCAAACTTCTGACTGGCCTTGAGTTTTTCAGGTGTGAAGCGAGTACCCTCGGCATAGAGTAGCAGCTATATAGATAAAATATGATTAAATCCAAGATATCGATATGATGCTTGATTAATTGTATATAGCAAGGTCACTGACCCACATAGTATCGGGATAATCAGACAATTCACGTATCTGACATCCTATGGTTTCCCTATCTTTATCCCAGCTTCTTTCCAGAAAAATGCTTTCAGCGAATTTCCATGCCCAACCGAGAGTGGGAATATACTGTATGGACTTCTTCGCGTACGCTTTACAGTTCTGAAATTAGAAGCTATTTCAAGTTGGGTACAAAGGTTGACACTTCTCTTTTTAACAAACACAAATACCAGTCTAAGTAAACACTTACGCCTAACATCCGTATACGTTCGCAGAACATCCATCCCATTAGCCAATCTATTTCGTAACTGTGATTCATTAATAAATATCCATGCTCGTTACCATAATATTTGTCAAACTCTTTTTTATCTATGTACAATACCAGATCTGTGCCTGACCACCACTCAGCCATAAATACGAGTTCTGTAATTAATGAAATAGAAACGGATAATTAGAGTACGAGTACTCGTTAAATGTGAATTAATAGTAAATTAAAGACTTACGGCTGTAGAAGGAGTAGCAGAGATAATAATTGATCTTGCGATAAAGATACTTGGAGAATGGTCTCAGTCCAAAGTATAAAAGGCATTGGAAGAAATTTATTATTAAGCCGGAGGTGAAAAATGTAATGGCGAACATAAGGTGCACCACCCTGGATCGTTTTAATGATGTCTGGAATCCCATTTTTTTTTTTTTCTTCGTATTACTAGTGTGTGCGCTTTTGCAGAAGACGTATTTATTTACTCCTACACCTGCGACGAAAAAGAGAAAAACAAAATGTTTCGCTTTCTTTACTGTAATAAATATCTTGAAATGATAATTAATTCTTCCAGTACATTGGACAACGCAAAATTAAAATGTAAACTAAGCGCACTCATATGCGCACGTTCATATGGACGCATGGCTCTGTAAATAAAGCAATGTCATCAGTATACTGATGAATACTTATTAATTACTTATCCATTAAATAGTATCTGTGTCAATGCCTTGAACAAATATGTACATTCCACATAATTAAATTGATCAATAACAGATAATTCACAGGCCTTAAGACAACGATGAAAGCACTGCACCAAATTTTATGTATTCACTCGAAGAACTATCTAAATATTGAGTATCTATAACCGTAAAGTAATTTCAAATGTAAGCACTTCTCATCTATGATAAATCAAATATAACTTATCATAGGACGAATTGATTACTATAATTTTATGAACACCGATCATGAATTCAGTAAAGATGATAACGATGATAAATATAATCTTTTTTTTTAGAACTTAGTTACAAGCTTCCTTTCGCAATCAAATTAAATTATTTACACTTTTTTATTTAAGCGTCACTCAGCTATCATGTAAGTCTGTCGTTCGTTATTCGAAACTCGCTAGAATTCCTTTGTTATAGTAAATTGGAATAAGGAACTCAATATGTATGTCATGTTAATTTATGTTGATTATGCATGTAGCAAACTCTTTAAGTATTTTCAGTTTATAATTAAATCAAATGAAAATGCAATTATCACGCACGAGTAAAAAAAACTGCATTTTGTGTGCTATATTCCAAGCGATGTACAAAGTTTCTAAATAAATGATATGATCGTAACTGTCAATTGATTATATTATGTGAAAGCTATGGAAAACAAGATGGTATATATTTAGATTATATCAAGTTTTGATTACACCCACAAGTATGAAGAAATATCTGTTGTCAACTCTAAGAAAAAACTGGGGTAACTATCTTTTACAATGAGGTCATATTGCACGATCTTTAAAGGACAATTTAATAGGATATCTAGAGAAACCTTAATTTAGCCAATAAGCAGTGATAACCGAATGACGTCTTCATCTTAAATACCTTATCATGTAATGTAGAAATATAAGAATGAAAATATAATAGGAAATAGAAAAGACTGCCAAAGTAAATTATCATTGATCACACTTTATAATTATTAAACATAAATATACATGAAAAATGATCAAAGAATGAAACTGATTAAACTGATTAAATGAAATATTTCAAAGATTCTTAGTCATTAAAGATAATATACTACTTCTATTTCGAATTTTCTTAAAAGGGCAAACCAACACGAAAGTACAAATATTTATCGATATTCCGATTGACAATATAATCTTAATCACTTGTCATATGATAAGAGCGATTAACTTCGCAGTTTGTTAAAACAAAGCCAGACAACTTACCCGAGAATTATATTACAACTTTTATCATTGAATGGAAACCCAACGTACATGGTGTTTTACACAGTTAATTAACATCATCATCACACGCTGTTCCCATTGATGAACAAAAAATACTATTTTCTTCTTTCTTTTTTGAGACGCAACAAAAACTTACATTGACAAGTTCACTAAGTAAAAATAAGATCGAATATAAAGGACTCACCTATTGTTTCATTATAGGGCGGGTCGAGGATATTTCGTTAACAAAGCAATATGCGAGGCGCGATCTTTCCCTATAATCAAATATTTATTAATAATTTGTATGAAAAATCAAAACAGAAATATAAAACCGTGAATACGAGGATCCAAAAGTACACGGGCCTGTAAAGCCCGAAAAATAAAACACAAATACCGCGACGAGGAAATAGCAGCCAGCGCCGCCATTGATGACCCCAGGAAGTATCGAGTAATGCGAAGCTCAAGTGATAATAAGTATATTTTAAAGATACATGAAAATATCGTGAATATATTTGTGAAATATGTATTATCTAAAATAATTAATTTATTATATATTTCTCGCGACTCTCACGCTATATAAATATCATTTCTACTTCTAGGGCAATTTGCTTTACTGACATTATTTTGGTAGTCGCCATTTTACGCTCATTACTTTAATGATCGCGTAAGCGGGCGAAGAAGAAACGTGTCTGTAGGTTCATCATATTTGGGTTTATGGTGACCGCTATGGAAAGCGTACCTTTCCAAGTTATAAAGTCAATTAGTTTTTTGAAATTCTATAGAAAATTATGAAGTACAGTTATTCTCTAAAGTGGGTTTAGGAACGCGTTATGTTGACCAATCACTGTTCACTCTGACACACCCTTTAAATGTTAGTTTTTTTGCCGAATGCAAGTGAAACAGTCAACAATTAAACATTGTTCGGTGACTATAACATTTTCGTTCGTTTTATATTGTTAAAATATAATTTTATATATCTGCCTTTACGTCGATAAATAAGAGTTACTCTGCCAACGAAGCTACCATGGTGAGTCATTTTAGTCTGGCCTAGTTCAACTATTTCACTTAGAAGTTCTTCAATTTTCATGAAATTCAAGTATTTCCAGTTATTTTACTTATTTATACTCCTCATTGAGCGATCTGGTTATTTCAATTATTTCTTATTTTTTTCCTGTGCTTATTATAGCCGAGCGTACATAACCTTTATCGTATTAAATGTCAAAATGGCGCATGCTATGTATAATATTAATAGACAGTTTATACGATTGTATTACTCTTTTTATATTAATAATAGCGATAGCGATTAATAGCATTTCATTGAAATTTATATTTAATTTTTAATATTTTAGACGGAACAGCAGATGGACTGTGCTTTGGATTTGATGAGGAGGCTACCGCCTCAGCAGATCGAGAAGAATTTAAGTGATCTTATCGATCTTGTTCCTTCGTTATGCGAGGATTTATTATCCTCGGTGGACCAGCCTCTTAAAATAGCCAAGGATAAGGAATCTGGGAAAGATTATCTCTTATGTGATTATAATCGCGATGGTGATTCATACAGGTCAGCCATTATCTACTGAATAAGATTCTCTTCCGAATTTGTAGACTAAACAAGTGGTTACGTTAGTACATTTTTTAAGCATATAAATAGGATTCTTTTTGTCATCGCACGTTCCTACTTTGTAGGATCGATCAGTACTAAGAATAAAAGTAATAGTCGTTGGTAGAGTCATATCGTATCTCTATAGTTAGTACTGACATCACATTTATTCTGGTTTCATAAAAATACAAGAAACCTTATTTCTATTTAACGTATCCTGCGATCTAAATATGTTTTTCAGATCTCCATGGAGTAATACGTATGATCCACCGTTAGAAGATGGTTCTATGCCTTCGGAAAGGCTAAGAAAATTAGAAATAGATGCGAATCATGCTTTTGACCAGTATCGTGAACTGTATTTCGAAGGCGGCGTCTCGTCCGTATATCTATGGGATTTAGACCATGGCTTTGCTGGAGTAATTTTAATTAAGAAAGCTGGGGATGGTTCGAAGAAGATAAAAGGCTGCTGGGATTCGATACACGTCGTCGAAGTCCAAGAGAAGTCGACAGGCAGGACCGCGCATTACAAGCTCACTTCAACGGCAATGTTATGGCTGCAAACGAACAAGCATGGTTCCGGAACCATGAATCTTGGTGGCAGTCTGACTAGACAGGTTCGTAGCAATAAAATCCTCTGAATCTAATACTCCGTACTTCAAACCTTTCTTCTGCGAATGAAAAATCCCCTATTCTCTTTCTCCACAGGTCGAACAGGATGCAGCCATAAGCGAAACATCTCCACACATTGCGAATATAGGTCGCATGGTAGAAGACATGGAGAATAAAATTCGCAATACCCTGAACGAGATTTACTTCGGTAAAACGAAAGATATCGTCAATGGTCTTAGATCAGTTCAATCCTTGGCGGATCAGAGACAGCAGGCGGCACTTCGACAAGACCTGGCCGCAGCGCTGCAAAGGCGAAACGCGAACAATTGATCTCACGATACGCAGGAGAGCTTCAATTACGATTGTGATTAGAAAAAGGAACGACGACGACGACGACTACGATACAACAAAAGAGAATGAAACACAATAAAGAACAATGAAAACAAGTAAAACTAAAACAAAAAAAAAAGGGCAAGCAGCCGAATCGCGACAACCACATTGTATTGCTGAACACTTTGTTATTACCTAAATGAGAATTAGAGTGAGGAAAGAAAAAGTCAAGCAAATAAGAAACAAGATAAAAATGCAGGGAATTCATAACAACGGATTTACTAAGGAGGAATCTTTGTCTGCTGCTTTTCTTTTGTACGTTTCATCCTTAATTGATAGCTGCCGTTTCTTGCACAGAGACATTTTCTCGTACAAAAAGAGGACAAAAAAAAGGATTACGCAAGACCCCATATGCTCGCCTCACACTGCATTCGATACTCTAGGGAAACGGTAGATAGTGGATGTATATCTAGAAATAAATCACAGTTCGTTACCAAGTCGTTCCGCGATTCTAGTTACGCTGTTTTCGTTTCATAAAGAAGATAAACAAAATGGATTTGCGTGACTCCTGGCAAAATAATTTCGTTATCAGCTTCCTGACAAAGGCTACACGTAAATGGCGTATTGAATTCACATTAGGATTCTCATATCCATCGAGAATGGTCTCCTCCCCGAAGAAGCCTTGGCGTCCCAAGAGCTTTTTTAAGCGATATAATTTGTTAAAGATTTTAAAGGGAGTGTTTATTGCTTATGACCGCGAGAGATTTTTTTTGCATTTTCTTCTTTTTTTCGGCCTCTTCCTTTTCTTTCTTGTTTCGTTTCCCAGTCGCTTCTACTAACGCGCGTGGGTCCTACTACTATAGGTACAAGACGTTTCGTATGGCCAGTTCCTTGGGGGGGGTTTTTAATTCTTTATTTTTGTTTTTCTTTTCTCTTTCATGGTCGCAATTCCTCCAATATACACACTAAGCGTTTATTGATAACTGTCTGGCTGATTATGAATTTTTGTCGTCGAGAGACTTTCAAGATGAATATTTTCATGAATTTCACTTAAAGACATTTCTAGTAGCCGTACGTGAGGCGCACGACGATGAGTCTGAATACTGGAGATAAAACTCAGGAAGAGCCAGAAAAGAAAAAGCTAAAGAGAACTCTTTATGGACTTGGAGGATTACGTTGCAGGAGAAAAAGGAAAAGAAAATTTTCGTTGAAAGTACCTCGACGTATCCGATGACTTTTATAACGTTTTCCAAGTTTTATTACTATATAAATATCACGGTATACTAATAACACGCAATCATTAATTGTTATAAAAAACTTTATTATTAAAAATGAACGGAAGTAGCATAATTTATTATTTTATAAAGAGCTTTCTCTCTCTCTCT
>JARPRG010000002.1:114059-137212 GCA_031001745.1 Hartigia nigra
AAAAAAGAAAAAAGAAAAGAAAGAATACAGGGAAAAGAAAAGAAGAATCTAAATGAAACGTTATTTCTTACTTTCAGTGCCTTACAAAGCGAACATCCCTTTTGACTCTGGTATTAATGGAAAAATTAATCTTTCGCGGGCTTACGTGATCTTGGCGGGAAAAAGTGTTGCTTTTGAAAATGAAAAAAAAAAAGAAGAATTTATGCGTGAATTCACGTAATTCGCATTCTCTGCCTCAGCTTCTATTTTGAATTCTACTAATTTTTGTTTGGCCTCCTGTCGATTTCATCAAGTACAAGAACTTGCGCATAATTAATTACGATCGAATAATATTGTCTAATAGAATGTTATACGAAGTATATGTATATGTAACAGTTTATAACATTATAAAATATTTAAATAACTCGTAAAAGTTTTATCGACAATAAACATCCCGCATCTCACGTAAGTCGACGACGTCACAATCAATTTGGTTATAATGAATTCCAATTACTTTGTTCAGATTGGAACGAGATCAATCTTCTTTTGTTTCCGAATAAATTGGCAATCGAAGTTCTCGTTAACGAACTTACCTGTGTCTTTTGCACTGAAACTCGACCAAAAAATTGCCTTTCGTTCGGACCGATTTGATCAAGAAACGGAAAGGGGAAAAACTTCTTCCGGTCTCTAAACTACATTAGAATTATAACGAGTACTTTCCACTCTTCGTAATTTCTTTGTTTTATTGCTGAGAATCATTTTTTTTCTTATCGAATTATCGAATCGTCATCGCGTTTATTCGTTTCGACAGGCATTACAGAGATCAACAGTTTCTAATTGATTTACGTAAGTACAATTATTACTCGTCTGGTCTGCTTCCTTTTTGTTTCAAAAGCAGAAAATGTCACGAAGGCGCTCTATTCAAATTTTTCCTATTTGATTATCGCTTTGGACAAAGACAACGTTATTGTTTCTCATACAAAAATTGATGCATCCATCTTACATAATACTTAATAATTCTAAGAGGCTGTGGACGATTGAAATCCGATCAAGATTTAGAAAATCGACAAGTAAAAAAAAAAACGGCAAACAATTGAAGCAATTCTTTGGATAATTTACCCGGCACCCTCCGATTCCTTTGTTAATTATAATTTTCGTCCAGGACATCACGCAATTGGTCCAAGTGGCCTAATTAGCACCGCCACCGTAAAAATGCAAAATTATAACCAGAAATCCATCGCTCATCGGTTGTCAGAAAACAATGGAAGCGAAAAAATATAAAACTTTTAATTTAAGACTTGAGAAAAAGAAAAAAAAAAACAACTGAAAAGGTACAAATTACATAGAACAATAGTCAAAAGATAAAAAAAAGATAGCATGACTTTTCATTCTAAGATTAAATGTTTTAATATCATTTATTAAATATTACTTGAACATTTAAATGTTTCCTGTATTCATTTTGTTTGTTTCTTTGTTTTCTTTCTCTTACTTCTGCTTTGCTTCCGTCAGTTCCCCTCATAAAGATACATACACACGTCACCGGGCGTCGCCTCGTCACGAAAATCACGACGCTCTGCGTCGTGCAGTTTTACGACAAAAAAAAAAAATTACATCGAAAAAAATTCACGAAAAACCTACTGATAACAAATAAGCTTATTGCTTCGTATCTTCGGTAAATCCAAAAGGAAATTTTTAAAATATTTCTGTAACGGTTGTCGGCGTTGCATCCCATGAAAACACTCGGAATCGTAGTAGTAACAGCAAAATAATATCAAAAGATTTCCGATGAAAATCATTTCGAATTTAAAAATTAACATTTTCGTATTCTTCTTTGTTTCGTCCACGCGTATCAGCGCACAGCTGCAAAAACTGATAACGGTATCAGGAAAAAAACAACAACAAAAAAAGCTATCGCGACATCGTCAACGTACATTTCGATAATCAAGGCGACTCGAGGAGACGATTTAGCGCAGGTTCTAGAGTGAGTGAAAAATAATGTAATGGACTAAAGAGAACGAAAAGGAGTTATCGTGAAATTATCACAGAAACGTACGCGGCACGTATAAAGAGCAATTGAATTTAAAGAAAAACAAACAAAAAAATGCATAAAACAAAAATTCCGCTCGCTCAAATCTCAGTCGAGACTTTAAATATTTTGAGCTTCGTTACTTAGGAATCTAACGTCATTTTCCTTATTAAGTTTCTTTAACACGGCGAAGAGATGAGAGTTCGCCCATAAATTGTTATCATTATCACTCATATTATTATTATTACTCGTATTACAATGAGTTTCGCAAGTATAACGAAACAGACGCTTTCACAGCGACGCGTTACTATACTTCGTATATTTCATTGCGTTAGCCTGCGTTCTTTCGTCATATTTTCATTCTTCTTCTTTCTTTTGTCTTGTTCAGCCCCTCCCATTCTTTCGCACTACAGTTAATAACAAAGCACATTTAAAAGATTATTGAACCTGGTCCAACATAGCACACGTGTAGTACAGACGCTAATTTATTTTGTATTAATATTAGGTATTTTTTTTTACTTAGATTATAATAGGTAAGTTTAGGTTTGTTAACTATATTGCGGACCAGAGATTTCAAGGAAGGTATCAAAAGCCAAAGGTTGACGTGAAAACGCGAACGCAAAAGTCTCCGTCGAGTTTGATATACGGCATACAGTATTGTACAGTGGCGCAAAAAAGAAAGGAACAAAAAAAAATTATTGTTTGACATTTCTCCGACAAGATAACCCATCGCCCTTGTTACAGTTAAAACAAATATCGCATTACTATACGTAATACAGCAGACGAACGACGCTTAATTTGAATTGTTAATAAAAGAGATTGTTTTTGTTTTCCATCGTTGCATTAAAAATTTATAAAAAGTAATCTGATACGCAAACAAGTGTAACAGGATATTGTACTTTGTATCACCTAATTTATAGCTAGTGTCCACTCTTCGTATTTATCCTGATTACAATATATAATTATTACATTAGAATGTCGATGAACCTTGACGAATTATCAAAAGCGATTGTAATACCTTCCTAGGAAAGCTCCGGTTACACTCATATTTATATTTCTTTTTTCTTTTTTTTTTCGGCATCCTTATATTTTATTCCTAATATTTTTTTTTAGACCGTACCTTCCGGAACAATATCGGACACAAATTGACGATAGAAAAAACAGGGGAAGGCAGAAGTGCCTACACAGGGCACACACAAGGGGACTTGGAGTGATTTTTCAAGAGTATTTACGTAGTTTTTGGGGACAATTGTGAAAAAGACATATCTACGGGAGAGAATAGAGAGAAAATAAAAGGATGGAGAGAGAGAGAGAGCGCTCGATCGTTTCCATTTTCTTGTTTAAGTCTATCTATAGGAGTTAATAGCAACTTTTCTGAATTGACTCTCGCGACATGATATTTGATAAAAGAAATAGAAGGAAAAAATAAGAACCAGTCATTTCAGAAGAAGCTGCCGCGTCGTAATACGTAACTTCATTTGATCTCTTATTTCAATATATTAGGATAAGCAGCACGCATGTATTTCTGACAGATACGTAAGGCTGCCATTTTTTCTCATTATTCCTACTGTTTTATTTTTATTATTTTATCATCTTTCCGCACACTTCGACTCTCGCCACGATTTGGCCTTTAGCGCATTCGCAATAATCTGTTACCTCTTTCTTAAAGAAAGAAAGAAAAAAAAAAAAAAATTATTTAAACGCTCGCGCACATTGCGGCTACAGGCCTAAACGCCATAAACCGGCATGGTTTACAAATTGGAATACACTTATGTAATAAAAACTATCGTTCGATCGTAGAATTATGCATTGCCGTCAATTCTCTTTGTTGTCATTATCAATATATTCTTCTCCTCGTTTGATTTCTCTGTTAAATAATACGGAAGGCCTTAAATCATTGCATAAGTACTCGTGAATATATTTATTAACGTGTACAGTTCTTGCGTCGCGCGTATTTGAAATAAAAAAAAAAAAAATCCTGACACAGGTATCTACCCAAGACAAACGCTTTGTGTTTGTTTTTGCTCTATTGTCGCATCTGCATCGGTTGCATCGCATTCTTTTTTTTTTTTAATTTCTCTTTTTCACCCCAGTCACGCTCGCGCGGAGCGGCGTTCCGACGCTCGATTTCCGTTAGTCCTAAAAAGCTAAGAAAAAAAAACGAATTTTAAGAAAAAGACTCGAGGCGTCGATGCCTGTGAAAAAGAAATTCTTGCGTCACCTTCGAAAGTCATCGTTGTCCAGTCAACGCCTATAGTAATTACAAAGGTCGTACAAAACGCTACTTATCACGTAAGACGGTTAAACGGCGACGTAAAGCAAAAGAAAAAAGAAATTCGTCAAGACTATTTTTTTCTTCTTCGTCGTATTCAGCAAATTGATTGCTACGTGAGACAACAAGACACTTGCGCCATTTCGATAATTCACGTCGACTCCTCCAATCAGCTTTTGCTTTGCATGAAAAATTGTTCCGCGTGGCAGTCAGTAGCTCAATCTTGGTCTCGATCGACAACAAAAGGGTATACCGTGTGTATTGTTTTGTTTGTTTTTCTTTTAACTACCAATATCCTCCGTTCGCGCGTATACGTCATAGAGTTACAATGCCGTTGTGATCACGAGTCGAGCAAACGAAAGAGAGACTTCGATAAAATAGCGAAACGTACGAGAACCAAAAAGAGTCGAGGATGTGTGAAGGCTTTTTTTAAATTTTTATTATTTTTTTTTTCAATCAACCCTTTCGATGAAAAGTGTCGCCGCATCTCGTGTATAACAAACAACGTGTGTGTGTCTTCTAAAGCTGGGACGCGAACCGCCCAAGCCCAGCCCTCCTTTACTTACATTGCTTTAGAAACTTTAGCGTATGTTTTGTTTGTTGGATAATAAGTAAGTAAGTAAGTAGGATTTTACTTTGATAAAAAGTTGCTTTTCTTATTTTTTTCCCATTCTCGCCGCTGCTGTGAGTTGCTGTTGGTCGGTTGTGTTGGCTCGTATTTAGTCTTTCTTTTTTTTTGTATTAAATGTTGTTTTACGTGTCCCTTTTTTTCTCTCCATTTTACTCTTTTAATTACCAATGATAAGGTGTCGATTGGCCAAGCGGGTAGTGAGGTTTTGTATGGTTGAAACTGAACACAATTATTTGTCGAGGGCAGTGTTGGTTTTGATGGCGATCACAACCTCTTCGCCGCAAGCTTTCAGCACGGTGCACTGAAAAATTAAGACGTGACGATGCTCATTCCTTCTGTCAATGATCGTTGAGAGCATTCCAATGTGACTTGAGACAGAAGAATGCTTCAACGACTAACGGAACTCTATGGGTCAGTGGAGAGTTTCAGGAATTTCATGATATACATAGCACTATACTAGAGACTCTTATCCTGTAACTCTCCGTTTGAAGTTTAGAGGAAAAAAGTTTTTGGTGCCTAGGTAGGGATTCACTCCCTATGTGTTAGAATATGTTAGACACCACCTTCGAGAAGTCATAAAGTCATCCGGCCGTCTAAACGTTAATAAATGTAAATTTAGAAACGTGGAAAACTTTGTATTAAAATTATTTTAAAACTGACAGCTGCGATTAGACAAACGAATTAAAGCGGTAGATAAGATAAGCAATAAAATCGAATGAATAAAGACTAACTTCTGACAGTACAGGAATTGATTTTAGGCATTGGATACGATCCATGCTGCTGTTGTGTCTTTATGAAGTCATAGTGGAGATTAATTGTTATTTGTGTGAATACTTACCAGCAACTCTTTACCAGCCTCGAAATCGGCGCGTAATTGGGCGCCCAATTCGCCGTCTGGAATCTTAAGGTCTTCACGAAGGTCTCCATTATCAGCCATCAGGCATAGGTAGCCATCGTCAGATATGTCTGTCAACTGTAAGAGAAAGGAAAGATTTTTTTAAATGTTATATCGTTATCGGCACTAATGGTTGTCGTTTAGGATATTTCATATTTTGAATCATAGTTGTACGAAGTGTTTTAATTCTTGCCTATATTATTGTGTTCGTATGGTATGCCTGAAAGAGTAGTCATTCTGCGAGACAGTTCGTAACTTAAATCCATTGGCTGCGAAGGCTACATAGATAAATAATAGCAGCATCGATAAATTATACCTGATAATCCTCCCTCTTAACGAACGGCACATCCATATTGTGTGTAGAAGGGCAGATATCCTCGTATTTCTTGGAGGTGAAGATGTCGATGCCCACAAGGTGAACCTTGGCATGACCGTGTTTCCCAGTCTTGGAGGTGGACATCTCCACGATCTTACAGGGACGAGACTTTAGCATGACAAAACCGTTTTTGCGCAATGCTGAACATTGCATAGGGTATGTCACGGAGGCGCCAGAATCGCCAGTCTCAAAATGAGTATCCTCGATGTCTGCCATGTTGGATTTAGGGAGGTCTACGAAAGAAACGAAAAAGACAAATATTAATAAAGAAATTTATGAATCTTATATTCGTAATATTATACGATGTATTATCGATGGTCATGTGAATTTGAAGTAATATATAATCATGCTAAGCCACGCAAAATATATAACATTACTTTCAATGTTTTATATTATTTCGTATCCTAACCAGGGCCACATGAGGTATGTCCTTTGTCAGTATAATACTTAAGAGACATAATAATTATATACACAACATTGAAATTAAATACAATGAAGCAATTAAAAATATTTATAAGCATAAAAGCAATAGAAGTTTTGATAAGAGACATAAATTTGTCTTCTCATGCGTAACAATGATTCACAAAATAATATAAATGCTCAAAGTGTGTGATAATGCATCATGCAACAAGGCTAATCCTAACCATATCAGACAATAAGACATATTTAGGAGTGAAAGTAATAAAAAAAAGTTTTATTGTCAGTTCTAAAAAATGTTGTGAATAAAGATAAAAGGATGCAAGAGACCTTATATTTACGTGAATATACAAAGATTGGCAAAGCATCACACATATTGCAACATGCCAGAATCATTTAACAACATTGAATAAGCAGATATCTAGAATGCACCTCCAAAATATAATAAAAACAATGAAAACAGTTAAAGACATTTAAAAATAAGGTAAATTAAGCATTGAAACGTAAGAATAAACTGCTAAAAACAGGTGTGCAGTACAAGCTTTAACTTGACCTCTACAATAAAGAGTGACTAGCGAGATAGCCAGGGCCAGTGGCCATGTGGCATATTGACGGCGAATTCCCGGTAGAGAAATAAAGCACAACGATACAATAAATTCTACAGTAAATATGCGTAACCTAACACGACAGAGAAGCGGCACGTAAATACGTTGGAATTTCGTATTAGAATCGTAAGTTAAAAGAGAAATACTACGTCGAATCGTCGTGATACAGGGCTGGTATACGGGCTAACCAAAGAATGTTTCCAAGCGGCGACTCAACGACAAATACAGAGTTTACGTGGTAATAAACTCAGTAATATCAAAGATATTGAAATACGTTTAAAAAGCGTGATTTTCCTCGTGACTTTTCGTGGGAAATTCGCGTGAAGATGACGCGAAAGAGCGTTTAAAGCCACATTGCCAGTAACCCGTTGACATCGGCTGGGTGTTTCGTCATTCTTATGAATTCCCGTTTATTCTTAGTGAATTCTTTCGACGATACGAACCGGCCGGTGTTTCACTGTCAGATTCTGTACGTTCTTCTGCGCCTTCAAGCAATTAGCACCATTAGTTTTCACAAAAATCAAGAGCAGCTCGAAATACTCACATGTGACCAAAATGGATACTCTAACCAGAAGATCTTGCTGCGACTGCGTACCACGCTGATCGAAAGAGGGGTTCACTACACTAAAAACAAGGACTTCCTGCTTTTGGCCACTCAAATATTCTTTAGAGAAAACGACTTCCGCGAACGGATTCTTACACGTTATTCTTGACAAATTATTGAAAGCTAATGCATTTGATTGCCAGACAAATAATTCTAATTTCTTAATGTACTTGTTTCCATATTTTTGCACTTACTTTGTCATTATAAATATAGTTACTTAATAAGCGATGCCAATAGACGGCCATATTTGAGGGCGAGTTGAAAATTCAAATTTGAACGAAAATTCAATTTATTTGTACATAATATTAACTTTGTTTGTACAAGATCTTTATCGTGGTACAACGTTACGTATTTCCTTAGTTTTTCATTTATATGGATAGTTAATTGATACTGGAGTATTTAAATAATGCAGCTGAGTTATACTTTCTCTATTATTGGTTACGTTTGAATGGCTTTAGGAATACAGTAAAATAAGGCAATGTGCTGATTGTTTACGTCTTGTTATACTAGCGTTCATTTATCTTTTGGCATTTGGAATATTGGACGAAAAACAGTTTTGTTTGAGTTTTCATCCACTTTGTAGAATGACAACGAACAAAGAGGAAGTTCTTAAGCAGGAGCTGTTACCCTGCAGCTTCAAGTTTTACGATTTTAATGCCGAAGCCGGTCAGGTTAGATTTAGTTGTCATATCATTAAGATGGAAGACAGTCTTTATCTATGGGCCGGTGATTATCCTACCGGTTCAATGAATGATCTGACCTTCGCTCTATTGTCTCAATATGAGAATGTACCTATTTCCACAAGATTAATGGGATCGGTAGCTGATACGACGTCCACGAATTTTGCTAAACGATTAGCGAAGAAAATTGGCAAACCTGTTTACGTGAGCTTTAATATTGGCACGGATAACTTATCGCTGCCGGCGGTGGAGAAGCGAATTTTTCAAGAATTCAAAGAGCATCCAGAAATATTGTCCTTTGATTAACTTAACTTTATGGATTATGAAGGTTTTGTAACTATTTTTTCGTGTATTAAAATAAATTGTATTCTATTATGGAATTTCAGTGTATTTTACTTGTGACGTTTCGATATGGTTGCAATTATTTGGTTAATCATTGGTGATTATAACATAAAAAAATATATTGACAACAATTGGACTTATTTTGATGACGTTGAGCATGGAGATATCCTTTTTTTGATGCATTTTTGAACGCTGACTTTGCGCCAACACGTGCTCGAGACGTACAGGTTTTAACCTTTTGTGATTTGCATCGTGGCATGCGGTGTTAAAATAACTACTTTTACAGTCTTGTCATTTGGCTGACATTGTTTATAAAAGTGTTATAGGCTTTTTTTAAAATGTTACTTCAAAATTTAGCGCTTTTTTGTGATCGCAGTGACAAGTACAGAGCAGAATTTTCTACGTTCCTTGGATCAAAGGTAAAAATCCATAAGCTTTTTATTATCGTATTTTATTATGAAAGAACAATACATTTTTATTCGGCTTTATGTTTTTTGATAAGTGAAAAACATATTTAATGCGTTTCCTTAGTTTTGTAATGAATCTATGTCTCGAAGTATTTGATTTATTGGAATAAAATAGAAGCTTTCGAGGTACCTGTTTACGGAAATTGTAATTAATTGTTTTAGAAGTGTTATTTATTTTAATATTCCAGGAATTGAGTAAAACTGAATATGACAATGTATTGGAATCATTATGCAAATTATTGATGCAACCAGAATGTGCCAAGGATGTTGCCGAGTGTTTTCCACAGTTACTACTAGTCCTTTTGTCATTAGCTATTCGAGTAGATCATCCTGACGATTTAAATTCTGTTGACTTTGAACGCTACCATAGATTATGTTCAGTAATCTTGGGAAAACTGATTCGTATAAATCCAGATGTACTTGGGTAAGTTTACACGATATAACCTTTGTTTTGTATTTAAGAAACGCATGATTGCATGTAGCCCTTATCTGCAGATTCACCCTGAAATATTTTGAAGTGAATTTGGCACCGTTTGAGAATCTGATAAATGGCTCGTCGATAGTATCAAAGAGACGTAAAACAAATCTAAATACTGACGTACCAGAAGTATCTGATTATGATATCGTAGTAGCTTGTTATAACATCTTGAGAGCAGCCACTGATCATTTTAAGCATAAATGGAATTGGTCGAAGTTCTACAAATTCTTGTTAAGTGACGACAATAAAGTCAAATGGTAAATATCAATTAAACAGATATTACTCAGCATTAATCGGTCTAGTTATAAATCATCTAAATTGCATTTTACAGGATAACATTAAAGTGCATTGCAATCGTACTAGATATGTCAGAAGCATTGCGTTTGGCCTGTGCCAAATCGTTCATCGAAGATTATCAAAGTTTCCTCACAGATGACGAAGACTCCCAAGTAATTACAATATTACCAGTGTCAGAAAATTCAATAAAAGAAGTAAACGAGTTAGTTGAAGATGTGCCATCGGTTGCATCTATAGCAGGAGTTCTCTTACCAGTTCTCCAAGGAAGCAGACCAAAAACACATCACGACCTAATACCAGTACCATCGATGGAAGAGAATTTAAGAAGTTTGGCTCTGGCGGTAGCATCCAGAAAATGTGTATGTTTGCAAGGACCAGTCGGTTGTGGAAAAACAGCATTGATCGAGTATCTAGCCGAAGTAACAGGACACGGAACAGACAATTTTACAAAGGTTCAACTAGGAGATCAGACAGACTCAAAAATGCTGCTCGGTACTTACAGATGTACTGATATACCTGGTGAATTTATATGGCAACCAGGTGTGTTAACACAGGCGGTTACTGCCGGCAAGTGGCTCCTTCTGGAAGATATCGACAGCGCTGCCCTGGACGTGGCAAGTGTTCTGAGTAATTTGATAGAGACAGGTACACTGTCAGTACCAGGATATCGTGACATAATTTATGTAAAGAGCGGCTTTCAATTATTCGTCACTCAAAGACTGATCAGCTCAGCATCCGGTGTGCATAGACAGTCTTCCGGTGCATCGAATTTACTAGAGAAAAATTGGCTTCGCGTTAACATGGAACCTTTATCGAGGGCTGAACTGGTAACAGTCGTGCAGACGTTATTCCCAGTACTAAATACAATAGCTACAAGAATGGTAGACGTTTTCTTGCTCTTCTCCATGGGCCATCATGGTGCAGATGATAGTACCGGAGAGAGTTTAGCTTTGAAAACCGGAAGACTAACTTCTACCAGAGACTTAATGAAGTGGTGTTCAAGAGCCATTAAGGACTTCATAGTTTCTTCACCAGAATCAGCCCTGAAGATATTCCAAGATGCTATTGACATATTCTGCTGCTCGGTACCAGATCGGGGTAAGTAATTTTTTAATTATTGTTTTTGTGCACGTATACATTTGTAACTTTCTACAGTGGCTATGTACTTATTACAGTACAGCGATTAAATCTGGCAATCGCCATAGGGCACACGTTAGGTATTGTCAAAATGAAAGCTCAATACTTCTGTGACACGCACAAACCATCGATAATTCTGCAGCCAGACTTTCTGGTAGCTGGACGCGCCAAGGTTCCTCGGAAACGGAAGCACTACGCGAAACTTGATAATATCAAAGTTAATTTTTCCTTCACAAGACCATCAGCCTGCTTACTCGAACGCATTGCCAGTTGTGTAGCTCAGAAAGAACCTGTATTGCTAGTAGGTGAGACCGGCACAGGTAAAACAAGTTCTGTACAATATCTAGCACGAAGCACTGGACACAAACTAGTCGTTATCAATATGAATCAGCAGAGTGAGAGCGCTGATCTCTTAGGAGGATACAAACCAGTTGATTTTAAATTCCTAGTAACACCTGTCCGAGAAGAATTTGAGATACTCTTCAGATCATACTACGCTGTAGAACCAAATAGAAAATTTTTGGAGCACGTAGCACTATGCTACAAGGAGCACAAGTGGAAAACGTTGGTGCAACTGATGATACACAGTACTAAAGCAGCTGTGAAGAGACTGAGAAATAAAATGGCAGAAGATCAGAGTAGTGTCTCTGGTTCGATGGGAAAGAGACATAGTATGGAGTCTGTCGAGAGAGATAATAAAAATGCAGGAAATGCCAAAAGCAAATCAGAAATGTTAACTAGATGGAATAGACTGGCTTTAAAATTAGAGAAACTCTCGTCTCAAGTGAGGACTCAGTATTCATTGGCATTTGCATTCATAGAGGGCAGTTTAATAAAAGCGCTACAGGATGGATACTGGGTTTTATTGGATGAAATTAATTTAGCCAGTGCTGAGACTTTAGAATGTCTATCAGGTTTGCTGGAAGGTTCCTCAGGGTCGTTATCATTGTTAGAACGTGGTGATAAGGAATCAATTAAAAGACATTCGGACTTCACAATATTTGCCTGTATGAATCCGGCAACTGATATTGGCAAGAAAGAACTTCCAGTGGGTTTGAGGAACAGATTTACTGAATTCTACGTAGATGAGCTCACTGAGCAATCTGATTTACAATTACTCGTAGGATCCTATCTGGGTGAATTGAATCTACCAACTGTCAAACAGGAAGCAATAGTCAAGTTCTACTTGAACGTTCGAAAGGAAGCTATGGTATCCTTATTCGATGGCACTGCGCATAAGCCTCATTACAGTTTAAGAACTTTATGCAGAGCCCTGAGTGTTGCTTCTTCGAATCCTTGTTCAATAATTCTGAGATCCTTGTACGAAGCCTTCTGCCTGAGTTTTCTCACTCAGCTGGATCACAATTCTTATCCAGTAGTACAAGGAATGATAATAAAAGCAATCCTGGATAGTAAAACAGCTAAAGGGATTCTATCAGCACCCATACCAAAACCTAGATGTGACCAGGATGAGGATTACATTAATTTTGAAGGATACTGGGTAGTCAATGGCAAGGTAACACCTGAAACCCCTAAGAACTACATCCTGACGGAATCCGTTAGAAGAAATTTGAAAGACCTGGTGCGGGTGGTATCCATTGGTAAAATGCCAGTTTTATTACAAGGTGACACTTCAGTAGGAAAGACCAGTCTTATCACATATCTAGCCAAAGCTTCCGGTCACACTTGCGTCCGGATCAACAACCACGAACATACTGATCTCCAGGAGTACGTAGGGAGCTACGTAGCCGACGAGACTGGTAAGCTTGTCTTTCGTGAGGGTGTCCTGGTGGAAGCAATGCGTAAAGGACACTGGATTATATTGGATGAACTGAACTTGGCTCCTAGCGACGTCCTGGAGGCACTCAACAGAGTCCTGGACGATAATCGTGAACTCTTCATACCGGAAACTCAACAGACTGTCAAGGCCCATGCGAACTTTATGCTCTTTGCTACGCAAAATCCACCTGGGTTATACGGCGGTCGCAAAGTCCTCTCTAGGGCCTTCAGGAACCGCTTCGTCGAGTTGCACTTTGACGAGATACCATCAAACGAATTGCAAACAATATTGCACGAGAGATGTCACATGCCTCTGTCGTATTGCAAACAAATAATTAACGTAATGACCGATTTACAAATCAGACGCAAGAGCACTGCAGCCTTTGCTGGGAAACAAGGATTCATAACTCTACGTGATCTCTTTCGCTGGGGTGAACGATACAGACTGGCACCGGACGTGGGTCAGAAATTGTACGATTGGAGTCAGCACTTGGCTGACGAAGGATACTTGGTGCTGGCTGCCAAAGTAAGGAAACCTGAGGAAGCTGATGAGATCAGAGAAGTCATAAAGAAGCATCTGAAGAGGGACGTTGATCCTGATACATTGTTTACACTGAATGAACGCACTTCCTCTGTAACCAGGCGCATCCTGGAAGAAATATTCAGCAAGGGTGTTCCAAAATTCGAACATGTTGTGTGGACTTATCACATGAGACGTATGGCAGTCCTGGTGAAGAAATCATGTGAATTTCGTGAACCGGTTTTACTGGTCGGTGAAACTGGCGGTGGTAAGACTACCATATGTCAACTGATAGCTGCCATGAACGAGCAGAAACTTTACAGTGTCAATTGTCATATGCACACTGAATCCTCAGACTTTCTTGGCAATCTTAGACCTGTCAGAGAACACAGTGACCTTGAGAATCAAAAATTGTTTGAATGGGTCGATGGACCTCTGATAGAATCTATGCAGAAGGGAGGTATGTTTTTAGCTGACGAAATCTCTTTGGCTGATGACAGTGTACTGGAACGTTTGAATTCTTTATTAGAGCCTGAACGTAGTTTGTTATTGGCTGAAAAGGGTATAGATTCTGCTGATGAGAGTGACAGTGTCATAGTGGCTAATGAGAACTTCCTGTTTATTGGCACAATGAATCCTGGCGGTGATTATGGTAAGAAGGAATTATCGCCTGCCCTGAGAAATCGTTTCACTGAGATCTGGTGCGAAGGATGCACGAAGATGAGCGACTTGCAAGAGATCATTGAACATAATTTGTCCAGGTCGCTCGAAACGGATTCTGCAGTCGTTGCTAGGTCCATGCTGGAGTTTGTTGACTGGCTAACTGCCTCCGAGGTTGGCAAGAGATTTACAGTGAGCATCAGAGACGTTCTTACCTGGGTGAATTTTATAAACGTCTGTACCAGGAAGCGTGGGGATTTTCCAAAATTAAATATAGGCGATGCTTACTATCATGGAGCTTGTTTGACGTATATCGACAGTCTTGGATCTGGTTTAACTGGAATGGAAAGTTCTGGAAAATTGCAGCTGTTCAGAAGGAACGCTTTGAACTTACTCAAGTCCCAAGTTGGTGGTCCATTGGGTTCAAAGTTATCTGCAGACATGGCTATGGGGACTGATACAGTAATAGCTAAGAGAACTGATGAAGCTTTTGGCATTGAACCATTCTTTATTCCAAAAGGACCAGGAATTGTAACTGAGGACCAAACATTCACCTTCACTGCGCCTACTACAGGATCGAATACCTTGAAGATCCTAAGAGGATTACAATTGGCTAAGCCATTACTATTGGAAGGTAGTCCTGGCGTTGGAAAAACCAGTCTGGTAGCAGCTCTGGCTAAAGCATCCGGAAACACATTACTCAGGATCAACTTGAGTGATCAGACGGACGTATCTGATCTCTTTGGGGCTGATTTGCCTGTTGAGGGTGGAAAAGGAGGAGAATTTGCATGGAGGGATGGACCATTTCTAAGGGCGTTGCGAGCTGGGCATTGGATTCTACTTGATGAATTAAATTTAGCATCCCAATCCGTCCTGGAGGGTCTCAACGCGTGTCTGGATCACAGAGGAGAGGTCTACATCCCCGAATTAGCAAAGACATTCACCGTCGAGCCTGGCACAAAATTATTCGCCTGTCAAAATCCTCTTAGACAAGGTGGTGCCAGGAGAGGATTACCCAAGTCGTTTCTGAATAGATTTACTCAAGTCTTCATCGACGCCCTGACGGATAACGATCTGAAGTTCATCACTACTGCACAATTTAAAGAACTACCCACGGATCTCATCTTCAGGATGGTGGATTTTAATACCAAGTTATCATCCGAGGCTGGTATTACCTGGGGTTACCAAGGTTCACCCTGGGAAATGAATCTGCGAGACATCACCAGGTGGTGCGAGGCTACAGTGGAAGCTCGTCATTCTCTTCCTGGCCAAGATTGCTATTATAATCCTGGAAGCTCGGTAGAACTCATTTATGTGGACAGAATGCGTACCCTGGAGGATAAGCAAAAGGTAATAGACTTTTTCCTCAAATTCATACTAAAACTTTATAATTAAACGCACTAATCCTTCATAATCTTTTTGATAGGTTCGCGAGGTATACACTGGAATGTTCGCTGTCGACAAATACCCTCTGCCACCTTCTCAACCTCTAATCCACCTCACGGAAACTAATTTGTATCTAGGGGACGTAAACTTGCCCCGAACCAACTCCTCAATTTATAGTGACTCAAGTTTGTTGCTACTCAGAGATCAAGTAGCAGCATTGAAGAGTCTTGCTCAGTGTGTCAAGATGAATTGGATGTCAATACTGGTGAGTTAGTTGAGTCTTCGAAACTCAATTTGAAAATGGTTTAACTTGGCTTATCCGTATAATACTTGGTTGATAGGTGGGTGGATCCGGAGTTGGAAAAAGCAGTGTGGTTCGTATACTGGCGCAGCTGACAGGACGTAAACTCAAGTCAATAGCCGTGAACTCAGCAATGGACACCACGGAAATACTAGGCGGCTTCGAACAGGTAAGTGGTCAGAATCATGCATGATAATTTTGTATATTTTAAGGAACTTTTCAACATTTTTCTCCTGTACTTGACAATGTTCTTGTTCTGCTTTCACTTTGCCTGTTTAGACAGTGCTTTGAACTCGTTGTCTCTATACGGGAGGCAAGTACTTCCGGTAAAGTGTACTTCAGACAATTGTTTAGGAGAAAGGGTTTCTTTGACGATGACTCCATTGTTTGGAGAGAAAGGTGCCGATCCGCTTGGAGCCATTTTTATGTAATAATATTAATGGATGGATCTTAGGGGATCTAAGAGATTGACCATTTTTATATTATTTACACTTTATTATAATATATTTCATTTGTTACAATCATTGACTGCTTTTAAGTTTCTTGTTCAATAGTCTTTTTTGTTTATGTAAAATCATTTTACAATATTCCTCTTTACTTATGCTCTAATTGTATTCACATAGTCGAAGGGATACCTTTACGTCATTGGACGTTCTTATTTAATCTTTATATTAATCCTTGTTCCTTTATTTAGCTTTCGATTATTTTAGGCACGATTTATTTATACGTTCATTGCTTTCTTTTATCTTTTTTAAATCATTACTTTCTATACGATTGGAACAACTCGCGTTCACATTGAATCTATATAGTAAGGGAGGATTTATAAAATCTTTAGAATTAAATTGACCATCGTTTGAAAGCAATAATTGTTTGTTTTCTGCTGTTTGTTTAATGAAAATATTATACTTCACGTCTATCCTATTTGATCGCTTTATTATACATATATATATATATTGGACGAAAAAGCGAAATAACTTTTATGCTGATTTTAAGAAAAATTGCAAAAGCAAAAACGACTCTAATCTCCTTTGATCCTGCCCTAATTTTATTACATCAAGTAAAATGGACCCGAACGATGAACTTTAAGGTGCACTTCTATGAGTTCAAGTGAAACACACAATGTTCATGATTAGTCGTCAAAACATGTGAATTATTATATAACAATCGCAACATTCTTTTCGCTTTTTCAGCAAAAAATGTGCCTTTTTTTTCTCTATCGTGAAAAGCGGAAGCGTCGTACAACTTGTGCAATATTAATTTCCCGTCGTTTTCATTTTCTTTTTTAATAGACTTTTTCGTTCTTTAGTTTTTAGTAAATTTTATTGTTTTATACCGCTTTAACCCTTTCGGGTACGATTTTCGACTATGGTCGACGTCCTCTAAGAGCTCACATATGCCCCACTGTGGCTCTCATCGTATCGAAAGGGTTGAACGACCATTTTTTATCTTTACTATTAATATTCGCTAAATTTCTAATTGACCGGTTTCTCTGTAATGATCTGGTGGGCGGACTAGATTAAAGTGAGCAATTCCTTTGAGATCGACTAAACGAAACAATGGATCAACCGATTGGCATTGATTTTACGTGAAACTTGTACGTCTGAACAAAAATGACAAATAATTGAATAATTCAAACGTTGTCATAAAACATAAATTAATAATATCCATTGACATGGCACAGCTAGACTGATGTATATTATTAAATATCCTAGCCTTATTTTAGAATTTCTTTTACTTGGACATTTTTTAGATTTTGCGTTTTACCACTCAAGCGTGAAGTTTTCTCATGGGATTAATCAGCTTGTAAAGGGGAACAACTAGTAATACTTAAACACTAAAAAAAAAAACACTGAATTTATTCCGTGCATTCGCGTCATTAATTAATCGTTAAAAATTCGATGTATTCTATGTTCCAAATATTTATCAAAATTATTCAAAACATTTTTGGCGCGTTAGCTGTGCTCAAAACGCAATATCCGTTTGACGTGCTCTCTAAAAAGCGCAATACAAAGTATCTTAAATATTCATAAATCGATAAATCCGTTCCCCTTTTTACAGCCTTGAAAAGTCTCACGGAAGAGTTATGACAGTTAGACAAATTATCCTAAATTTTCTGAAATATATGTGTGCAACTCTATGCTTGGTTTCAGCTAATAAGGAACTACGTCATATGACTTCTCACTATATTAATATTCTATAATAGTTGCTCCGACCCTGGAATTATTTTTCCAGTAACTATGTACTAAACAGTAATATCCTCCCTCGATTTAACAATCACAGATACATTTAGAAAATTGGATAAACGCAAGTGACAACTATATCTTGCTTGAAATGAAATATTGATAAATGATTTTCAACTTGATTTCTTATGCAAATTAAAGAAAATATAACGTGCTTCGTGTGATTCTCAGGACTTGCGAATATCGAGTACGTAAACACGGCGATGAAACAGCATCGATGCAAAAATTCAGTCTGTAAAGATTTGGCCTTTATAATATTCCAACGAATTCCTCTTGGCTCTTTGAATATTTAATGGCGACGTTTTAAGAACGTCATGGATTTAACGTGGGAACGTACAGGGTACGTCTGTACTTTGATTCTGCAGGATGATTGAGGAACGTTACAAAGAAGAATTAGGACCTTAGAAACATAAAGACGTCGGCCAGTAATGTCTAGTACTTTTGACAAAAATAGGAGTGGCCAATTCGCATAGTCTAGTAACGTACATTAAATTCCTTAGAGAATATGATATAAAGGCAAGAGACAAATTTTAGTCTTTCTTGCCACTAGGAGTAAGTAGATAAAATCCCTGTCTGAGAGATTGTGCAAGATTATTTGGAAATAATATTTTCTTTTTTCTTTATCTTTCTTCGTTTCATCCGGCAATAACCGATACGTCAGGGTCTAGTTGAATGTCCAGTTTGCTATTGAGTAGTATGACAAATTCTTTGGATAATTCCCCAGGTACTCTTGTTTGAGTATTAAAACGTTTTATACAGCGCGAAAAGAATTGTCGAATAATTAATACCAATTGTGATGCGATATCACGAGCACGGACGAATCTATATTTAACTCTGGACTCTTCGTCTGCTTTAAGTCAAGCATAGAAGGAAGAGCATGCGTTTTTGTTGTCTGAGACCCTGAAGATTTAATCACTGGGCAAGTCGCTACTCGATGGACTGATCGGTGACGTTAAGTCATTCAATTCTGGTGGTGGTGGTAGAAGCAGACTTGCTCTTCTATTCAATGCCTCTTCGTACAGACTGGTGGTGCTTTTTGGTCTTGTGACGATACTCCAAGGATCAGGTGTCATTGAGTCATCCTGAATACAAGAAAAAAGTACATTCTACGTTGGCACAGAAGGTTCAAGTTAGAAAGTACTTGAAAATGGATTAGCAGTAATCTTGGACCATTAGCAGATGCTTTGCCACTGGTGGTAGAGGTGGTTTCAAAAGTGCCACATCAGTCAAGTCACAGGCAGCTCCTGATGGTGGTAACGGAGGATCAGGTGGCGAGGGTAATCTTAAGGGTGGTTCATAGCGGGGCGGTTGTACCGTTTGGATTGGACTATTCGTAGTAGATCCTAGTACCCATCGTGCTATGCTTTCGCAGCATCCGCAACATACGTCAGACATGCCTTGTCTCAAGCCCCGGTGCAAGGTCAGGAAGAGTGCTGGGTTCACGAAGGCGTGTACGTAGGCAATGTGCAGTGTGACCTGAATGCAATCATAGAAAGACATCCACAGTCATGGATTCAAAAGAAAAATGTATTAATTAGAAAGACCGTATACCTCGTAGCCCGTAGGATTGCCGATGAGAGGATGATGGACCAGGGTAACTAGAAACAACGGACCCCAGAAGATGACGTAGGCTGCCGTTATCACCAAGAACATCCTCACTCTCTGTACACCCTCCCGCTCCATTCTCTTCAGATAATTTCTCATCTTACGATGCTCCTCCACGGCGCCGCTTCTCTGACGTTGTACAATATTCGGTTAATTAATATTTTCCCTTTGGGTAATTAAACTCTTTTGTCCTTCTTTCTTAATTACCTTGGGTGTCGTACCGTTTCTGGTGCTCGTGGCGCTGCCATCGATTAATCCATTAGACCCACCGTGTCCACCGGTAACACTGACCAGGGTCGTAACAAGACCAGCCACACGTACCTAGATATAGATATACATAACGGTATAGAGAACTAACTGAATCAGTAATTAGCATATATTACTAATTAATAGACTGTCGCTATGCCTAACTCACAGCCTCCACGTTTGCCTTAGTCAGATCCCTGTGCAGCTTTCTCAGATGAAATAACGTGAGCGCAACGCAAATGACGTTAATGACAATCCACAAAACATTCAAAATGTAATGACGAAATGGACCGTGAACCAATGGACAGCTTGGAGCATTGTGACCGGTTTCCGTGTTGGCGGCAAGAGCTCCACTCAAAAATGTTGGACCCAGATTGATTGTGATGCTGGCGAACCATATCATAAAAGTACCAAAGAGGACGCACTGCAATGTGCATCGGTAAAAAGATACAGTATTATTATTTTTATTCTTTACCGACAGTCGGCCGTACGAAGGGCCATTACCTGCGGGGAGTCCATCAGTAATGGCGCTGTCAAGTCAGCTTCCTCTTCGCTGTCAGGAAATACCGGACTGTCGTTCAGCACTGTTGTCAGCATGTTAACCGTGGAGACAGTGACTAACAGTAGAAAAGCTGTCTCTACCAAAGAGCACTTGTTCACCGGTCGACAATTCAGAATACTTAATCCAAGTGGGAGCAATATGGCCGCTCTAGCACAGTCCACCATTGCTTGATGAAACAGCAGACCCTGGGACCATCTGTAACTCAGAGTAAATATTAACGTACAAAATGTTCCTGACACCTGTAGGAAGCTGGATCATTCTTTGTCGCTACTTCCTCACAGGAATTCTTGCAACTTCCAAAAATATTTATTATGCATCTGCGTTACTTCAGCTTTTAGCTTTATTCCTTACTTCATGTCGAGTGCAGTCTTTTGCCAATGGAGTCATGTGTGCACTTTAAGGTCAGTGGATGCTAGAGAGAAATTAATAGTCGATATTATAATCAATCACTACTTTACAGTACGCGGTGCGTCCTTAGCGGTATTTTAAGTATCTAGAGAATTTTACTGTGGAAAGTTTCTTTTTTACTCGAAGTCACAAGACTACTGATACTCGTGAGCTACTTTATAACGTGGCCTAGGCTCTGCGATCAAATTTGTATTTATATTTGTCAGATACTTTAGGTTCAGACGTGTATATAGATACTGGCATTGTGCTACTGGTCATTAGATACTACGTTTCTTGGAAATTGAAATTAATTTTGATTTTTTTTCCTTGAAAAGAGTCTTTTTTAGTATACAGTAGAAAGAAGAGAATAGCATTCTTGCCTCTGTGCGTGTGTACGATCATTAGAAATATTTTCTACCAAGCTTCAGAAGGTTCATGCTTATTATTATTTTATATAAAAGAATTAGAGATTCAGTTACAGAGTATCTTTGTTTGCGTATATTATTCAATTTCGAGATAAGTGTCAGTTTAAGGTATTTCTTCGTAGCAAGAAGACAGACACAATGATTAGAGAGATAGAGATAGAGACAGAAAAAGTTATTATATTGACTTAACTATATGATTTATAATCCAGATATATATATGTTCTCTTTATCTCATTAACGAAGCCAATGCATTTAATTAGCGCTTGTAAATATCCCCGTCCGCTCATCAGAATGTAAATATCACCGGGGTTCCCCCCTTGGGGGCCTGAAACGAACGTAATTTTAAAGTGACATTTGGATAGTTTCCCTCTCTCTTTTTTCTTTTATTTATTCTACTTAAAAAAAAAACACAAAGAATCATTGTTATCCCATTCAAGTTCGACTTGACGCCTTTATACCTTAGACCGACGACGGTCCCGAGAAAACTTATCGAAACACATTTTCAGTTTTCCCACTTGTATCGGCTGTCCAGAAGAGCGAAAAAAAAAGCAATACCGTAGATAAGTTTTGCAACGAATTTACAAAAAGCCACATGGGTCACACCACAATGTGGCAATGAAAGTAATAAAGGGATCGTCGTCGTAGCCTCTGGCAAGTTTGATTATCGACAATTTTCTTCAATCTTAATACCTGCGCAGCTGTCGCTTGGTCAGTATAAGAGCCATCAGTATAATATTAGCACCCATTCCAAGGACGCCTAAGCTAAATATTAGAGTGGCTTCCGTGACGCCTCCAGGATGACACTGAAAGACTTTTGTGGCGTTGGAAGTGACGTTGCCGGAAGCGCCGATGCCGAATCTCAGATTGGCACCTATCATGGCTACCGCCGAGCCTGAAACAATATTAAAAAATAAAAAAAAGCAGTTATCATAAATCAAAGTACCTTCAACGTTTTGCTGAGACATAAAAAGCGTATATATATATATATCAGTAACATAAAACAAAGTGGATTAATAACATCAGCCAGTAATAAGGATAGCTTTAGCGACAGTTAACGACTCCATAAATGAAATTACGTTCACCGTGACGTTTCCTGGATTCTCCTTTTCTTTTTTTTTATTTCTTCAATTCTCATATTAAAATTCACCAGCCCAATACGTATCCTTCGATTTTTCTCAACTTTACTGCAACCAAGTTTCAACGACCCTTAAGCGCACTGAATTATTAGTCGTACGTTCAGGCTCTAACATTTTATATACTAGGACAAGAAAATCGAAGTAAAAGTACTATTCTGCCGTACCATGTACAGGTTTAGTATCTACAACTGGTAGTACGTATGTATATATGTATACATATATGCTGTACTACCTATAGATTATATTATAATCAAGTTACTACGTGTGGTTTTATGCAGCCTTAAAAATACGTAAGTGCATTACGGCCAACAGCAGAATTTTGAATAATTCCCTGCCTCCTGAATAAACATTTGGAATGGCTTTTCGACAGGGTGCTTTAGGGTCACGTAGCTACGTTGACTGGTGGTTTTGACGATGCCTGTAAATCTGTATAGGGTACGTGATATACGTTACAGCATGCTGCTTTGATGTAATCGTCTATATGTGTAAATGGCTGTAGGAAATATTGTTTGGTATTTTGTAATACCATTATTTGTGTATATATATATATATATTCGTGTGTGTTTTTTATCTTATTTCTCCAGCACTCTTGTAACACCAGTCCGTTCCATCCAGGGCGACCTGACGAAATGGCAGATAATACGTATATAGTGGTGCTAAAGTAAGATATACACACACACATATATATATATATATATAT
>JARPRG010000002.1:138406-149437 GCA_031001745.1 Hartigia nigra
TATATATATATATATATATATATATATATATATATATATTGTGTTTTTTATCCTATTTCTCTGGTACTCTTGTAACACCAGTCTATTCCATCCAGGGCAACCTGACGAAATGGCAGATAATATCTATATAGTGGTGCTAAACTAAGATAGCGTGGGGGAGAAAATCCCAGATCGTCGTTTCTCGACGTTAAACCTAATATCGGAAGAAATCGTCTTGTGAGAATGAGCCCGAGGGAAAATAATATGTCGCACGATTCAATTTATCCCTTTAATTTAGTTAGGAGATGAATAGGCATTAAAGAGATTTCTTTTTTTTTTTTTTACATATACCATATACCTTTTTCTACGAAGAAGTGAAATCAGTTCTTACTTCGACATGTATAAGACTTCAGGAAGCAATTCTCTGACTCTTATGATCCTTTATCGCTGTACAGAATGGTGGCGGGAATTTCAAAAGAGACATCTGTTGGTACGAGCTTTGTATAAAGATGGGAGACGTTACATAGGCCATTTTTAATTTCTCATCAATCTAGAGGTTAATTATAAATCTTGTAGCGGATAAAATTCAATGCATTTACCAGGAATCCTGTTACGTTCAAAGGCTGTCACATCGTGCAAAGGACTTCCTTTACAGTAGAAACGACCGAGAACACGTGTTCCCTTTGAAGATTTCATTGCTGTACAGTCGCCAGAAAATTGGTTGGCAAGTTCTATTATCATGGATCAAGAGACTCTGTAGAGTCTCGCGCCAAGTTCGTATAGCGTAGTATTCAATACTGTATTCTGTAAGGTACAAGTAATCCCTCTACAATCCTCTATAGGTATTACAAGTAATTATGGCTTTCAAATAGTCTCCTGACATTTTATGCTGATCTCATCCGATTTTATAGTCTACGTAATATCCTGCTGAATACGGAATACAAGGACAGGATACAGAATCAATATAGGAATCTAACATTCTTATCACCTTATCAGTCTCCGAGATCGGTATCAGCCAGACTCTTTCATGGCCTCTTCCAGGCAATGCAATCTCGCCTAAAATCGACGTCCTGGATGGAAGATTTTCTTCCCCGAATACAGACTCTATTTTACCTCTAAGAAGCCATTTTACCATGGCGATGCTTGCCCAACACTCAGGAATTCTATAAAGTCAGCATGAAAATTGATCCTATGTCATGGTAAAGCTGCGCATCGAAAATAGCTGTTTCGCCAACCTCCCTTGGACCATATGTGAGGAGAGTGACCCTCTGGGAGTATGAGAGGTCTCTCTCGGAGGTTAAAGGTCAACGAAGTAAAACGTGCCCCAAGGAACCGCCATTACACGATCCCGGTTACACACGTTGCTGTAGACTTTTTCCAACTTTCTTCGTATAACGGACCACCCCTTGCGGCCCTACTGGTACAAGGGAAACATTTTACCAATCCTCCAGTCGAGCGTGAAACTTCCAACTGGTCCGGAGCAGGTCGTAGCTGGATGCTGGGACACTGTGGAATTTATCAGACACGAAAGTCACGTGGTAGCTGCCGGGGAATCACTTATTACTGCTTGCCAGACATTCTTTAATAAAAAGCTTCAAAGGTAGTGTAGAGAAAGGAGGGAAGCTTTTGGTTTAACCTCCATTTTCTTTTTACTTCGAAGCTTCATCTTCATACAGGGATTATGATACTTCTTTTTCAGTCCATACAGTGACTGCTAATAACCCTTAGCAGCTTCTATCCTATGTAAGATGGGAGTAAAGGAACTCACTATATATATATAGGATAATATACAGCTAGGATAAAGCGATACTTTAAAGTGAACAGGAAATTGGCAGGCCTGCGAGTGCTGCTTTAAAAGTCTCGTTACACGCCAACCATCGTACCACACACTTTAAGTCTGTTCGACTGTTAGCTACCACTTGTAGCTTTCTGCCTAATACTTACATTCCAACTGGGATAAACCATCCTGTACCTTTGAGTTATGTAATCTTACCTTGACTATCTCAAAGAACTTTCTACACCTGACGCAGAGTCACCCTCTTTCGGATGGGTTCAAAACTAATTTACAGTGCTACGGCCAAATGTAACCTCAACGTTTTTCTTCTCTACTCCTCCAGCGTTATTAAGTCCTCGCTTCTCCTCTCCAGGGAAATCTCTCAATTTTCCTAGCTGAGATTCCAGCTAAAAGGTCTAGACGTTTCTGTATACACTTCCAATGCTCCAGACGTTCCTTCCTCGAGGCTACTTCTCTGCATTCTCCGCCATTTTATTTCCGCTGAGACGTTCACGTGACTCGGTTTAAGTCTGCCGTGTATGCTTCGAATATACTTGTACTCTGCTGTATACCTATATAGCTCTGTCTACAGTCACGGAGGACCGTATCAATGCTATTAGTATACGTGTGGCTGCAATTAGTTAATGGAATATCGAGACGAAGGTGATTAATGATGGCATACTGAGTGCCAGTGGATGTTTCTTTGTTTAAGGATTACAAGACGGCAATGCCGTTCGTCTGGATCCGTTTGGATTAGAGTGACATATCAGGATGAAAAAGGTTAGGTTACGTAACATTTCTTAACGTGTCTATATACATGTATATCGTTCAGGTATAAAGTTGAAGACGTCTTTCATGTTTTTCAAAGGCATTCAGAAAAAGTGAATTTTACCCAGGTTATTAAGTTTCTTGCAGCTTTAATCTCGTTTAAGTAAATACACGGTTACCTACTGGTCTATAGATAGAATATATTTCGCAATTCTTTCAGAGAATCTAGATAAATTCTTTAGATTTGTACAGGTATACGTTGGCTAGGATTTTTCTGTGTACCTTATAAAGTTTCCGCCGCGAGACTGTTGAGATATTTTTTTTCCTGTTCTTTCTTTTCTCTCTCTCTCTCTCTCTCTCTTATTCTTGATCGACATAGCCAGGCTTTTCGAGTACTTCAACCTGCTCCCGGTTGAGTGCCAGAAGTTCGACCCTCGAGACACGAATTTATTCCGATTTATTTCAATTTTACCGCTACCGCCGTCACTTGAGAACTCGCTCTAGTGAGATTCGCTCTCTATTCGGCTGCGGTACTTCTTTGGTATTTTATTCCTTTTATTCTTTTTTGTTTTCATTTGTTCCGGGTAATCCAATAGGCGTGAACCGAGTGGCGCCATCTAGCAGAACGAATGGAGCAACGTAAAATGCAAAACTGAGAGAGAGAGAGAGAGAGAGAGCAAAAGCGTGGGAGAATAGTACAGCTGTTTGAAGTAATGGAAAAAATCAATTTTGTACTTTACCCTTATTTTCCCACCAGTAGAGCCAACCCACGTGACTTCGTTTCCAATAAGATGGAAGTGTGATTAATTAAACGACATTTTTTTAAGCAGATAATCTCAATATCACTCCGCACACTGATTACTCAGAATCTTCTACTACCCAGAATTACAGGTTAGAAAAATTGTTAGTTTTTATCAACCAGTTTTATCTTTTCAATTTCATTTTGCCCAAGTAGTGTCCGTTTTTTTTATTTACATGTCAAACTACCTGGGGACCTTCCTATGGGACGAATAGCAAATTATTGTACGTTCACGTTCCTCGGGACATTTTATACAAGAATAACATAGCGTCACAATACGTGTAGTATTTCTTATCTTTAAATCCGATCTGCGGAAGGGACACCTTTTTGTATTTCGCTCAACTGCACACTTCTACCAAGATTTCCGGTACGGGCTGTAGTCCAGCAATTCTAACCAGTTGTATCAGCAATAGCAGTGGCAAAGTCAGAGCCGGATAATGCACGCTTGGAAAGATACACAGAGGATAAGCCGCCAAGGGAGAGTAAGAGGAGCTAAGCAGCCGCCTAACACAGAATCCTTATCTCGTAATCTTGGCCTAGATTCTATAGTGAGAGTGGTGGTTGGAGGGGGAGGATGAAATTCAGTATCTCTTTAGGGGTCGAGTTGGGTCAAGTAGTTAATTCCACGATAAGCCAAAGGATAACGATTGTTGAGATTCTTTTTTTCCATTCTTTTAACCCCTTATTGTTTTTTTTCCCCATTCTTTATTCCCTTCCGGTGAAGCAGCGTATGGCAGAAAAGAAAAGAATGTATAAACCCCTGAAATAAAAGAACCGAGTTGGTTGTGAAATGGTAAAGGCGGCTACGACCGAAAGTGTAAAGGGAATAAGGGTTGTTGTTTTATTTAGGGTTGCTGAGGAAGAACGTTAGAGTAACGCGGATAAGGTTATTCGACAATGGTAAAATATATCCAAGACTGATCGAATTTCCACCCTTATTTCTTATCTCGCGCCAACCGATATTGCCGGGAGGAATTTTTTTTACTTTTCTTCATCTACTTTTTTTTTTTTTATTGAGGCGTCACTTCGGCTTCTTTCTACTACCAATCTCTTCGAGGACTCAATGGGATAATCGTCGAGGAAATTTAATGACTCGGGTAATTACTTTATTAGTGTGTAATCACATTGGGCTACCCTTAATGCTTGTCCATAGAATAAGTTTTGCCTATAGTGGCGCCCTCCGACGAGGCACCCTTGTATCTGCAGAAAATGGCACCCCTCCCAGTCGCAGTATAATCAATCAAGAAATTATACAATTAATCTACTCATATATTCATTTTGAATAATTTCTGTATTACTTTGCTAATAAATCTATTTTCTTTTTATTTTAATTTTATTTTATTATTGCACTTTTCTTTTTTAGTGCTATTAAAAGTCACCCGTCGTCGATCTGAACTTTCTATTGTCCGCCCTGGGAAAACACGTAAGCTCGTGGGCACGAGTCTGGCAAGGAAAGTGCAAATGAAATTTTACTCTGCTAGACGTAGAACTTAACAGTGCGGCAAGGGTTGCCAACTCTGCAGGGAAGTGCAAATTTATTTGAGAATCCAAGGGGACACGTTGGGCCTCGGGACTTTAGCGAACTGCGTTGCCTCGGGGATTCTTTTTCTTCTCTCAACCCTTTATATTTCATTTATTTTTATTTTCCTCTCCCGGACGTCTTTATTATATCATCAGGACGTGGTCATCGATAAGAAAAATATTTTTTCCATCTATCGATAACGGATTCAAACGAGTCTCAAGAATTATACCCACCCTCTCATCGAAAACAACCACCCCTGTCTAATTCTTCACTTCCAACCCCTATGCGTAATAGCTGTCGTTTTAGTTAACGAAATTGCAGCCTGAAAAATATATTGTTTAAGGGCGGTTGGGAATTGAAGAAAAAAAAAAAATTATTTCCATCCCCTAAGCACCAACGTTAACGACCCTTCCTACGAGAGGTTCATTTGTTTTCCTAGCGCCAGAAGCTTCAAGCATTTCTATGCGCTTCCTACAGGTACGCTGGGTAAGCGAAAGCGTCCACGTAGTTATACGTGTTCGCTAGAGGGATGAAACTACCCCTACGTAGTAGTACCAAAGCGGTGGGATAAATTCCAGCGGATGCACCCACGTCAGTTCACCAGTGACGAATGGCCGTTGTATGCAAGAACAGAAAGCCGGATGATAATTTTTCATCCCTTATTTTTGTTTTTAATATATAAACACCCCAACTTTCCAGACCCTCACGACGTTGCTGTCGTCTTCGTACGAATATAGATACTCCCGGTACCCAGTTTGAGGGATGATAAAACAAAAAAAAAAGTGTAAAACATTCACAATCATATAACGTTTGCCACCATTTTTCTTTTCAAACTTCACGAAGGCACGTATGTGACCTTATTTGAAGGGTACGAACGAGAGACTGGGGTGGTTTTTGAGGTCTAAATTTTAACACGTCTCTATTTCTCCCCTCTCGTGTTTTCTCGTAATATTTTTGTACGTTCGATCGTAATGGTTGAAGAATTAAAAAAAAAAAAGGCCATCCCCTAAATTTGCACGTTTCTATGTTACGTAGGGGTGGTGAAATATCGACTTGTCGCTTGACGATTACTACGAGTCTATTATACTTTCCGTACCGTCATTAAGGTCGTAACTGTCGCCCCGTGGAAATACGCATTATCAACCAGTTCATTGTAGAGATTCAAAGCTTCTCGTTACAGATAAGGTATCAAACAGAGGATGATACAGACATAGAGATGAAAAAAGATAAGATTAAAAATTATTTATCGAATTCGCAAACAACTATAAAAAATCAATATTAATTACTAATAATATATATATTTAAAAAAAAATACTAATTAGACCTAATTAAAATAAATAAACAAATTTCACTTACCAGCTGCCATCTCTCTCCGGTATAAGTTCTTCTCGCTCCTTTTTCCGGCTTCACTGATTCTCCTTCTCCCTCTCTCACGAAGTTACACTCAACCTCCGAATTCTCTGTCTGTTTATGAAAAAGAGTAGCAGCAGCTTTGTCGATCCTATTTCTTAATTAATTCAACATCCCCTCTGCACTTCTCTTCACGAATAAACGTTCCTCCCTTAATCGAATCCTATCAAAAGGATATACCCCATTCCGTTCAGAATATCTACTTCAGCAGTCACCTCCCGTCTGCTTAATCAAAGAAATACACGTCCGTGTTATCATTCACAGCAAGAAACCTCCATACCACATCCTATCCCAAGAAAGATCAGCAACCAACTTCAAAATCTAACGTTCCAGGACTAAAAAGGAAATGAAGCTTCATTCACTCCAGATACCTGCTTACGGATGCAGGATATATCCCAATTCCAAAAAGGATAAGCGACCTCCGGATTACACTCAGGATACCCCGAAGCTTTGGTCAACGACTTATCAGGACGACCCGAACTCCACGTAGAAGCTGCCCGTCGTGTCACGTTCAGAAATCTATCTATCATAGCTTTCCCCTCCTTCCGTATCCTACGTTATCATTTCCTCTAACAAGATCAATAATTTTTTTTAGTAATCAAGAATTTTATTTTGGAACACAAAAAACTGGATGTCTCCACAGGCAATCATCCGTCGCTATCAGATAATACTAGGATGACTCCTTATCAGGTTCCTGGTACAGTGATGCATTTTTTATTGCTATTTACACTTTGTATTATATATATATTTTTTTTTAATTCCTTTTTCACAATTATCTTCAGCCACTTCGACTCCTCCGTCACGAGCAGTTACCACTCTGCTTTTTCACTTCACGTGGATGGCCTAACGCTTGAACGTCATAAACTTCGTCCGTGACAGTACCGGCAGTCTCATAACATATAACGCATAACAAGATATATCCCAGCCAGAACACGCCCTTCCTGCTCGTTAATCCATCGGTTTCAAAGGATTTCAAGGCTCCGTGGGCTGATACGTGGCTTCCATTATTATAGGTACAGAGCCAAACTCTATTACCCCGAGGCTTTCAGGAAGTATGATTCAGCGAGATCGTATGAGTTCCAAGACGGAAGAAACCACTGCAGGCGACATTGAGCGTCCGTTCGCGCCTATTACAATATTACTCTAAACACTGTAGTCCCGGCGTCGGCCATTTTAGTTATTCAAAACACCGTTACACTGACATTTAGACTTCACTGTTATAGAGTATTAATTAATTGCTCTAATTATTATTATTTTATCACGTATAATCCTGTATTATTAATCCTTGAGATATTTATGAATATACAGGGCCAACCTGTTTGCACGTTTAGATTATAGTCTTACTCCATGTTAGTTGGTCAATTATAGGTATTACGTATTATGAGAGTAGGTACCGTGGATATAGACAATAAATATAGTTATACGGTATGCACGGCACGTGAAAACGACTGATAGAGATTGATAGTAACTATCGTGAAGATCTACTGTACTCGGCACTTATAGTCTGGCATCCCTGAAACAATTGCCAAAAGCCATCTAAGCTTCATGTAAACCCACTCCAATGAGATATCGATTTCTAAACACTATCAGAATCACTGTACCACTGTACCGTATACTGAGCGAGATCAGATCGTACCTTGCAGCTGCATCGTGCAGTGAATTGCACCTGCGTATACCATTACTCACAGTGCTTAGGTAAACGAGGAAAATTAGTCGTAGAACTTCCGTGAGTTTAGCTCGAAGATTCGCGTGGCTGATGTAACCTGGTATGCAACTGTCAACAAGAGTATTATTTGAATATACATATGTCAAGCTGAAATGCTGCTGTCAGACATGACCGAAGTCAGAGCTCCGTTTTGGTTAACCGACGATTATCAGGGTGATCATGACTGGGAGTAAACAAACTGATGAATATTTATTAAGCAAATTATGTGAATAACATGAAACACCTGATTTTACTCTGGTAAGTCAGTATCGACGTGTTTACTGGAAAAAGGAATTGTTAGGGATTTTTCCTATTTTATATATTAACCGTAAGTGCGACAGAGACGGTATTATGGGCGTATACGGGCGTGAGAGAAGGACAGACGTACTGTCAACACGAAAATCGTGACTGATAGCCTTTTTCGTGAACATTCAAAGACGTATCGAACAGCCAATTCTCGAAAGGGTGTATCGTCTAGGGGATTTTAACGAACGATACGTTTGTCCTTGTTGCGCACGCAAATCTACCCCTAAGTCCGTCTCTCTCGCACTCACGGCGAGTATAGAAAATTCGAAAACGTCCAAAGGGGTTTCCTTTCTCTGACAAATAACGTTTCAATACTGTCCCACAGGATTAACTCAGCATCACGATCCGTAAATTCGTACGCATAACCTTATCCTCTTATCGGTCTGTAATCCAATTTCGTTCGATTAACCCTATTGTCCTATATGAATTATACCGGGTAATTAACGCGGCGTTAATGAGACTCAACATCTATCACTACTATCGCATGTGTTTTCTGCTATTCGGCTGTGTGTCTAATCGACATTTTCTGGCTTTAATATCAACGTGTAATTTGCCGTGCTTAACGCTCGCTTGCTACGCCTGACTAATTAGTTGTATTAATTGGGATAATTAAACCAGACGTCAGAGACGGCTCAGCATCCTTCGGAGGAGATGAGTGGATCTTCTGATACGATAAAGGACAAACCTAACCTTACTTCAACTATGTCGATCCTGTATTTACCTACTACTATTTTTTTTTATTACAAGCAAAACTATTAACCTTAAATACCCTTATGTATGCTACATATATACATGCACTCAATTGCATATGTACGTTGCACTCTATGCTACATGGCCTATTGCACTATACTACCACTGTATGCGTGCTGCAGCGTAGACTATGCATGCTCGTACACGGATTTGTTTGTCCACTCGACAATATTCGATGCTTTAAACCAAACGCGTGTGCCGACGTTAACGAGGATATCGTAACGGCACGTCCAAAGTGTCAATCAATGGATTTGTAGGATTTTGGCGGGATGTTTGAATGACGCGTTGGAGAGAGTGAGTGATAGAGAGGCGACGAGTGGGATTAAGGAGGAAATTTTTTCAATTTCAATTCCATCGAACCATTGTTTTTTTTTTCAATTTGCTTCGGTATAAAAGTCTCTCTCGCATTTGAAAAGACGAATTATTTTTCGAGCCGATGAATTTTATTCTTTTCTGTTCTTTAGAGGATATGTCCTATCGACTTTGGATTCCTCGCGTTCCTTTCGGAGAAAATGTTTTTTCTTTTTCTTATCTTTTACGAACTTTCTGCTACTGAATTTCGGAGCACGCGACGAAGGATAGAAGATTTTAACGTAATAGTTAATCCTGCCTGGCGTTGCTTAACAAATCATGATAAATTGGATTTTCAGCCCCTGAAAATTCTTCTTGTTTTTTGTATTCGGTTTTGGGATGATGGTATAGGGATGATGTGGATAAGAGAGAGTGAGTAGAGGGTGATGGGAGTGGGAGCGAGATAGAGGGAGTTGAAACAAAAAAAAGTTATATCTTGCCGTGAATAATTCTGATAGAGCGTTAAATGGCTACGAATCTTATGCGCTTGATTCTTTACGCTTTATTAGAATACAAAGTAAAAATTATACGAACCGGTGTGAACGGCGCATAAACCTTCCTACAAATTTCATAATTTTTTACTTGTCTTTATTATGGCAACAGTTCACGACTGGTTTTACCTCGTGAGATTGAAAACTCGCCCAAACGTCTCTACGCAGTTCACGTATCTCGAGAATAATCGCACCGTCGTTAAAACGCCTTTGACGTCCGTTGAAAACGAAACGATCTATTTTATCCGACGAGGAGGTTATGAAAAATTCGTATAGGTTAACGAGGACGGCGGACGTAAATTATTGAGAAATATGGTAATTAGCGTCCAGGTAGACTATATCGACTCACGTCGTAATTGGTGAGAATAAAATTAAAGCAACTTACGATAAAAAGGTTAAAGTCAGTTTGATAAATGAACTTCGGGATCAGGATGCCAAGGAGTCGATATACACGGTATACGTAAGAGTCATATATCGTTTCAGAGTCGAGAATTAACAATCTTCGGAAATTGCTGCCAACTTCAGACGCATCTCACTTCCCTCTAAGTATTAATGGCGAAACGTGGAAACTGACTGGAACGTGGAATCGGCACCGGAAATTCCTACAGTCATTGGCCTCTTCGCTCCCTATCCTTCTTTTTATCTTTTTTTCTCTTTAAGTCAATTTTCTCGAGCGTCGTATGGGATGAAATTGTTTTCAGTAGATAGCGCGATGGTATAGACATAACATCCCCTTTATTCGGCCTGCTTAATGTCGCTGCGATTATCATTTTCAAAGCGTGCGGAACCGCTCAAAAAGATAACGGATGTAAACGAGGACTATCGCTTCGATGGAAACGCGAATGTGTAGTTATATCCTTTTTCTGTGGACTGTGCAAATCGTATTTGGGTGGCCTTTGAAGGAGCTCTTTTATCGTTTCTTTGAAGTCAGGCAGAGGTTCCTAACCTATGCATATATGGATATGTATCAACCCAGATATGTAGTAACGTGCACTTAAAGAAAGTATCGATGAAACGAGATGGAAAATCGAGAAAGAAGAATTTCTTTAATAGATGACAAAGAGAGCGAGATGAATGAAGCGAACTGATAAATTCTTAAGGGTATCTCTTGTTACTTCTTATTATTCAAAATTCTGACTGTCAATATTACACTGTGGAATGATTATTGCTACTCTC
>JARPRG010000002.1:156258-188664 GCA_031001745.1 Hartigia nigra
TCTCTCTCTCTCTCTTTCTCGCCTATCGCATTTTCCTTTCTCTCTTGGGGTTGCCGCCGGTAATCATGATCCTATTAATTTTTGTACACCCCACCCCCGGAAAAATAAAAATCACCCTTTTGTTTTCTCATCCTCAGGCATACCCTTAAGATTCTTACCCATTACAAAATTCACTCGTATAACAATCACAGTGAAATACCTTTTTGCGATATCACGATTAGCCAATGGCGTTTCTTGAAAATAATTCCATCTCCCGTTGGAATTCTTCATGGATGCTTTTATACTTTTTCTTTCTTTCACGATTCTTCGCGAAAACTAAATTCTATCGGTCGATCGCTCGCGTGTGATGGTAACCTTTGACGGTACGGCTATTGTTGCTATATTCTCTCTTTTTAATTTTCACTTTTTAGTCTATATATATATTTTTTTCTTTTCTTTACTCTCTACGGTATCGCTGACACGTGAAAGCATCGCCATGTTATCTCAACTCTATAGCAAGTATCATTTCAAGTTGGAAGAACTATAATTGTTCGCGAACTCGGATTCACGTAAAAAGGCTCAATAAGATTTCCTGGGAAAGTGTAGGTCGAGTGTGGCTTCGAGGTAGCGACGAGATTAATTGAATTTTCCACGAGTACAGTATTATTCTTTATATAATAATGATAACAGTATATATATTTTCCTTATGTGAAAAAAGGCTTAAACCCTTTCGCACTATAAGGAATCTTTATAAAGTTTTTTTCTTTTGTTGTGGGATTCTATATATATACATATATACATGGTTTTTTTTTCTGTTCTGGTGATCTTTGAGCTGCCCTGGATCAAGGATCCAGGATCTGTTAGCCTCTGAATACGTCTCTGACAGGAAATCCTTCGGGTCATAATATAGAGCACGATTTGAGCTGAGATTATCTCGCTGAGAAACGATGGTAGTTATATGAACCTGCAAACGCGGAACAGGACGTGCTTTTTCTTGCAAGGCGTCTTATATCGAAGGGGAGAAAAAAGAGGAAAAAAATAGAAAAATCCAAAAACTAGGATCCTTTAGAACGTAAAGATCCTTTAGGATTCTGCGACGTATTCCTTCACAAAAGAATGCTTCCTTATCTCAAGGAAAATAAAGATGGTAATTTAAAAAAAATAATTTAACGACAAAAAAATGAATGCTGTAAAAAAAGATACCACATCTTATCTTTCCTCGTGATTCATATGCATGACAAAGATGTGAGTCAAAGACGAAAAAAAAAATCTCCTCTGGTCCAGATGAGACTTATATATAAGGAGCATATAATGAATACATTTTTTTTTTAATAGGTAACCATTTTTTTTTTATATACTGGATTCGTTTAAGAACAGAAAAAAGACTAACCAAAATTCAGCCACTAATCTATCCGAATACCTGGAATATTCATGTACCAAAATGAATATGTAGGTTAGGTTAGGTAACCGATCTGGAGCCAGGGTTGCAGGTGAGAAAATAAAAGTGAGGTTAAATTTATGGTCTCGATCTCAAGGACGGCTATTCCCGGGAGACGTAGAACAAGTAGAGCAGGAGCTTCACCTGGGGCTATCCCAGGGGTGCCACCCTTACCAAAGACAAGATAAACCGCAGCATCTCTCATCTTAGGGTTGGACCTTAGATACGTGAGTGCCTAAGGACTTGCCACAAGGGTGCTATTATTATTCTGTGTGATATCAACTATACAATACGTAATGTTCAAAAGTCGTCTTTGAGACGTCTTATCGGGTATGCTACCGGAAGTTAGCATATCATTTTTTTTATTTCGATTTTTTTTTACTTTAATCAACGAAACTATTGCTAGAAACTATTAGGAACTCTAGAACTATGCCGAATGCCAATAGAACTTGCGCTATTTTGTCGATTTGAGCAATTTAAAAAAAATATGATATGCTGGGTCCACGGAGACATGTTGCTGAAAAGTTAGCAACTCATTTTTTGGGGTTGCGATTTTGTACAACAGTAGCTTTAGGGAAAGTCTTATCACGAGTTTAAACTTCTCTTTATGTACATGGAAAAGCGCGGTATAAGAACAAAAGTCGCCTGCAGCTTAACTGAGGGCAGTTTCGCGTTCCATGAAAATTAAACATCTGCATTTGTTTGCCGCAAATTTCTTTTTACTGTGCCAAAATTTGCCAATTCTATGACTGTATTTCCATTGGATCTGACACCTGATTGATCCACTTTGAATCTAAATATCTCAAAAACTACTTGTCGCAGGACATTTTAAAAATCGGGCGTTTCTACGTTTCGTCGTCACGAATACGCTCGTGCAATCTTTTACTCTAGTTATGAATCACCCTGTATATACTTAAGAACCATCCTATAGGTATTCTCGCTATAATACTATCCTTCGAGATATCGATCTCATTATGGTTTCACCTTTCACGTTCGTAACTGAATATCCTCTTGGGGACGTCCAATGACTCGTTTTCATCAATAGGCATTTATCATCCACAGGTACTGGACCCAGCATCCAGATTTTCTATTTCTATTTTATAGTCTTTTTCGATGCTCCTGTATATCTATACGTAAAGCAGTGACGTCAATATCCTAAAAACAAAATATTTTACCCTTTGAACATTTTCACGTAAGTGTTTTTGTGCGGATACAGCTATGCCAGTACCTATCAATTATATAAACACTTGTCTGGCTTAACAAACTCCCTTTTTCTAAGGTCACTGACCCTTACGAATGTATCGCAATATCATTCCTTAGACTTTCCACTTATAACGTGCACTTCCTTCACTGTAATTCATATTTCTCAGTGCTCTCCAATTGCACTCGTTAAACTTTTCCAGCCCGGCCACTCGGCCAGGGCTCTTCGAAGCTTTTCGCTGCAGGCGGCACCCTGAAAAAAAAGAGCAAATTAAAAAGCCTGATTTCAGGTTAGAATGGAAATTTTTTTATTTTTTTTTTTCGCTCGGTACGAATGGCATTTCTTTGATCAAACCTCGGTACAGTAGAAAATTCTTGATCGTTAAAATTCTTATGTATCTTTCTTTTACTTCGGTATTCCTTTTTTTTTTTATTGGCATTAGGTCACTAGGTAATCGTAGATACAAAATGGCTACTTTCTGTCGGTGTGTTAGTATATACTCAGAGCGAGTCAGTTTACGAGATATAACTATTCTCAGATTGATCTCTATATTTAAACTGTATTAGAATTCTACGTTTCCTGTTGTATATATAACTTATATAGTAAATATATATACGGTATATATAAGGGTGAGTGCTCTTTTCCTATCCAGAACGGAAAAAGCCGTGTATCTTCTTTATCCGACATCATTCCCTAAAATCGATCTTTACTTTGGCACAGGGCTAATAGGAAGAGAGAGAGAGAGAGAGAGAGAGAGAGAGAGAGAGGGACAGAGACATATACGGACAGAAAAGTTACGGATGTTTCTAAGGTTTCTCGAATATCCGATAAAATATTTAAAGTATCGTGCCGAGCGTTAAATAAGGGCAACTGAAATTCACTGTACTGTAAGGGAGGAATAATTTGATACATCCTTATCGATTTATTCGTTCAAGCTTTATTATAGGATGATACAATTTTCCTTGTAAACAAAATATTAATATGAAATACCATCAATTCAAATCCCGAGTATTGCACGTCATTTTAAATTGAAATTATGTTATTTTCTTTAATTTTCCTTGATTACTTCAGTTTTAAAAAAATAGTCAAATACAAAAACTGATCGATTTACGATGACTTACTTCCAATTTAAAATTTATTTCCCGCTTTTCCCCCCTTATCCTACTCACGTAGTACCTACATCTGATTCACGGCCGTTTCTACATGCCTTACGTACTTGGGAAACGTAAAAATGTCTGCTCCGAGCAATTTTACTAAAATGCTTTAATGCTCCTCTGTTATTATTAATTACGTCGGGAATATACACAGGGCAACCACTGTGAGAGCTTGCTTGAAATTCCATGGTGAATTCTTAGAGGGAATTTACATTCCGTCACTTACTTTACCTGCCTTCCTAACCTTACTTCCCTACATTACCTACTTATGGTACTTGGACTATCTTAACGGAACAATTATTATTCAGCGAAATAGTTCGGGCTGTAAGTAAAAAAATGTTGAAACTTGGCCGCTATTGGAATACAAATTTCTTATATCGAAAAGACGTCTTGCTGCTTCGAGAAGAAATATAATTTCATTTGATGTATGCATAACGCGTTTCTGCGGTTTCCATCGCTGAGCTAAGGATGTCTGGATATATTTTAGCGCAATTGAGTTTACAGAAGAAATTAAAAACATCATTTCTCATCGCATTTCGTTGTCATTCCAGTGACGTTATCGCGAGGATAAATAAAAGGAAGAAATATAATCTTAAAAAGTGGTCTGTATATATGTTCAATATATATTGAATTGATATACTATTTGAATCATGTATATTTATCCATATCTGGGGCGAAAAAGCTGGTATCAATCATTTTTATTCAAGATCGATAGACCAGCCATTTCTGACGCCAGGATAATCTTGATGAGAGAAAAAAAGGTAAAACCTTTCGTCAAATTACGTTTGACAGATTTGAAGGAGTTTACTTAATCTCAGATATGAGTGGAATTAATTATAAAAAAAAAAGAATTGCAACGAATTAAATTTTCAGCGTGACATGGAATACCGAGTGGTAGGAATTTAACACTGTTCGGAATTGCTGTTATATGTATAACAATATATATATATAGAGGGTGTATTGGAAGGGTGGGAAGGTACATATATGTATACTATATAGATATAAAGATCAAGGGAGCAAATGTGGGTGTATATTAGAACATTGGCAATTAAATTAATCGAGATCCAATGTAGCAGCGCACCTATGTAATTAGGGAAAATTATATAACATTCTATTGGCAAGGTTACCATTAACATATTATCCAATCAAAACTTTACCTTACTTTAAATAGTACAAAGTTAGCCTATAGGCATATATATTTATTACCTATATTACTTTTTTTTTTTTACAAAATATATTCCCTCCTTATCCCGGGCGATAAAATTTTGACAAGGGTCTCTGAATCTCAACGATAAATTCATTCCTACGAAAACGTGTGTTCGGAATTATGATAAATTCATCCTGGCCACAGAACTTCCAAATGACCCATAAAGAGAACTTAGCTTTTGGGAAATTGAGTCATTCAAAACGTATTGTTTAATATAAATATTAATTGGATCTTTTTTTTTTTTTACAGACTGACTACAATCGACATCTGGAGCAGATTATTGAGCACGTGGAAGATCTGCTGAAGGATATCTCCAGGAAAAAGATAAGCAAAGAATGTCTAAAGGAGATAGAGACCCATCAGAGTTACTTGGAGAAAATTCGAAATCTCTCACAAGGTCTGTGAATCTAAGCTGGAGCTTAATTACATATTGTATAATTGGATTATGCTTATCTTTAGCAGTGATACTATGATCATTATATTGGTACAAGTACGTTAATTGTATTATTTGTATCTTTAGATGCCGATGATTCCACGACGATGTCGGCGGAGAGTGTTATCTTCTTAAAAAAGTGTCAGGAATTATCCAGTCGAGTTAACACCATGAGAATGCTTGAGCCATCGATCGAGTCTGAATTGGAAAGGATCGAATTTAAATTACACAAATTATCAATGTTCGTCGAGCAGGATAAATGTTTGAATGCTGGAGGAAAGTTCGAGTGGGTCGATAGTGTCCTTGTGAAGGTATACATAAGCGTTATGTACTATCTAGACTATCGAGATCAGAGATTATCGGTTCTTTCATTTAGGAATCTGTAGGATTTGTCAGACTGTATTTCAAGGAGGACATTGGGCGAAGATAGAGAAAGAAAAAAAAAAGAAGATTTTAAACCTCTAGCTACCAGTAGAGCAACTGTCCTCCTATCTTTAATATTAAAACGGTATAACCGTATCGATAACGACTTATGCTTTTACAGTGCTTGCAAGAAGGCTCGTGGCTTCTGGTGGATCAAGTTAATCTTTGTAGCCCGGCAGTTCTCGATAGGCTTAATGGATTACTGGAACCTGATGGCGTCCTTAGTATCGGTGAACGTGGTGTCGATAGTTCTGGTAATATCGTTACTGTTAAACCACACAAAGATTTTCGCTTGTTTCTGACCATGGATCCACGTTACGGTGAAATTTCCAGGTAGGTTTGTTTTACTTGTTAAAATAAAAGAAAAAATTGAGAAAAGATTGTAATAAGGCAATGTATTGTCTATTTTGTTATATTTCAGAGCAATGAGAAACAGAGGAGTTGAAATTTGTATGCTTGGACAAAGAGGCAATTCTCGTGAGAATTTAATTGACCTGAAATCTATACTTTATAATTCTGGATTGACTAAAGCTTCTTATCAAAATACATTGATACAGATTCATCAATGTATGATCAATGACAGTTACACTGTTGATAAGCTCAGTGTGATACAATTAGTTCAAGCTGCCTTTTTAATAAGTCAACAAATATCACGTGGATTTCCAGTTAAAGAAGCTTTTCGCGTTGCCTGTATTGACGTTTACGTGAAAGCTCGATCATTGAGTCACTTTCAGATAAAGGATCGATTAATTTCAACAATTAACGAAACATTATTGAATGACTTCACTGTTGATCATCAGGGCAATGACTTGTATCTTGACTTGGATGCTGTTACCTTGAATGTTAAAAATCTTCAGGACAATTCCAAGTTAACGTTAATCAGACAACAAGGATCGTTACTATCTGCCATTGTTAAGAGATACAAATTTTCATTAAGATCTTCAATAAAAATCATCGACGATTCGACAACGACAACCGATTTTTTAAATGAATTTTTTCAACTTGCAAACGATCACGAATCTACACTGCGTATTGATCTCTTGAAAATTCTGCCATACTTCCTGTTAAGCTTCTACGAGAAGTCGTCTTTAGATAACGTCAACCTGAGAAATCAATGGTTGGCAAAAATATTGGCTGACGAGGAAGCTTTGGAGAAGTTTCAGGCGAAAAGTGCTTCATTGGCAAAGGAGATATCAGCCTTTAATTTTCATAGCGTTGTAAACACATTGCCCTGGGATCTTGCGCAACTGCCAGGAGTTGCAGCAGTAGACGCGTCGGAAATGGAAAATATGTTTGACTCTAACAGACTGGCATTGCTTTTGTATTTACAAGCCTTAAGCATCAACGAAGGTACATTGCTGGAAGTATTGAATACTTCAAAGAATGAGAAAGTTATGTCAATAATACAATACTCCAATGCCGTATACCATGGTGAGTATTAACTATAGTGATACGGTAATAAATAATATGACGTTATATATTAAAATATTATAATTGGATATAGGTATGCTGACGTCACAATTAAACGATCAACCGTTGATAACAAACTTCGTGATATTCCTTGCCCAATTGGACAAATGCATTTACCTGATACTCAAGAACGCCTCGATGAAAGTTGATAACAAGAGATACATTGAGATAAGAAGAAACTTGAAATGGCGCGCTCGTTTCTACAAGCTTGGAGAGTTTACTCTGATAAATAAATTAAAGAAGTCGAACAGCCGATATGAGAATCTCGATCAGATCTCTTGGCTACTGAGAGTCCATTACAAGTGGCTGATTAAATTTCTGGAAAGTATATTTGAACTTTCTAAGGATCTGGGACTTCGGGATGAATGCAGGAATGAAATTGACTCGTTGCGCGTTATGATAACAGAGATAAGCAACAGCCTGGTATCGGTGCACGATCGCTTTCGTAAATTGTCAAGGAAGATAAAAGGATATCTGGATCTACCACAGCCATATTCATCCGAGGAGATCCTAAATGTGTATAAGATATTGAAAAATGTATCAAGCAATTTTTCTACATGGAAGGACAGACAAGCGGGTAACAAATTGAAGCAGGAATTGAAAATTGCTTGTCTTCAATTCGAGGAAATTCTAGAAGCAAGATCCAAAGCGATAACCCTTTGGCACGATATTTACTTGGGCAAAGAATTGAACGATGTCACGTTATCGACGGTTTCGGAGATTGTGCAATATTGCGAAGAGAATTGTCTCTCCTTGCGAAATCCTGTGGAGATTTCAAAGGCAGTAGCCAAAGTGCGCGATATCAACGAGAAGGAAATGACGCTTATGGCCGCCAGGGTGCAACTATGGCCAATATACGAGTACATTTTCCTAATATTATCTACGTCACTTCAAAACAGAATATCTGAGAAAATATTGAACGAAAAGATCAATATGAACACGACATCTTGTCTTTTTCCAAAATTCGCTGAGATTCCTAGTATACCAATAAACTTATTAGTCATTCTAAATGCGATTTTAATAAAGATCAATAACCCTATCGAGAGAAATCAATTAATGCCCGAGCTATTTATTTGGCTAAATCGTTTCGCATATTCCTCCTACGCTGTGAAAGGTTCTAAAAGACTGTTACATTGGAACGGAATGATTGACGAAGATATTGAGAAGTTTATGATAGCTTCAGATGATATGGAGGTGGGTATATCAATAGGATTTTAATTAATGTGATTTATTCTTCATAAATTAACTGTATATCGTATCGTAGGTGGAGTATCCAGCCCATGGACCAATACTGGTGAATTTAATATCAGAATTGATATTAGATAAGAGTGGAAGTACTAGAGAGAAATCAGTGCTAGCCATGGCTACTCTAGGAACATATAGAGCGAGAATAAATCAATTAAGAATCCTTAACGATATTCTATGGCAGAATAGCGTGTCTTTGAACTCTGAGCAATATAATTATACCTTGAACGATATTGGCACGCTCAAGTCTCACTTGAGCGTGTTCCTATCAGCGACTGATAAGATGGTGCAAGAGCACAAAGGCGCTGTAAGCATCGTGATGGGAAAAATAGGAAGTGAAGTTATCGACAAGAAAAATGATCTGATACCCCAACTGGAGCGTTACTATCTAGAACCACTTGGTGAACTTGGTGAACTTTCAGCAAAGTTGGGATCTATGGAAAAAACCAAAGATGATATCCTGGGGAGAGGTAAAGCATGGACCTTACTGGGTTACCTCCAGGTCTTCCTTTTTGGCAATGTCGGCCATATCGATCCTGTCCTTAAAATGGGACTGAGGCAACGCTACCTCGAGGAAGACATAGTAGACTGTAAAAGTACGATTTACGTGGCGTTACTGAACTCCCGAGTCCTCGGGGATGATTTAGATAGTCGCAATGAGCATCCACGTATTCGAGAGATGAAGAACAGTCTTAGGAACTTGCTAGAGGAAAAGGAGGACCTTAAGAGTTTTAATACGCGTAATAGATCACCTAGTGAATTTACTGCGTTGGCTAAGGAAACCGCTAGCTTCCGGAATACTCTTGGGTCTTACGATGTTGTAAGTAAGCACATAGAACGGCTGACGGATGTGATTGCGCGTCTACAGGAAGAACCAAACGGCTTCAGAGTAAGGATAGCCGAAGACGCTACACGCGAAGCAGAGATGTGGCAGGAATCCTTGGAACGTTTTTCCGAGCAAATAGAAAATAAATTTCTACCGGGTTATCCGGATATAGTGCTACCTTTACTATCTGCCGTAACTCAATTGAAGCACGGAATCCGGATCCTGGCGAATGAAACCAAGAGATTGATATCCTTGGCCCGAACGAGTCTTGGTTCGTACACAGTGGAGTCTCTGCTGTACAACCTGGTACGATTTCCAAGTATTGGTCCGGAGCAAAACAGTTTACTAGAACTAGTAGACCTGTGCACGTCTCAGGCCACTCGAGAACTCATTAACAAGAATCTCAATACCGGCAACGTTTTCGCCTCTCTACAGGAACAATTTAGAATCATGAAATCTGGTCTCTGCGAACTCTACAATCATATTGCTCTGAGCAGAGAACTCACTCAGCCAATGTGGCTGGAGCTGAATAAATTGCTGCAGCAAATCGTCCTGATCTGGAGGCAGCAACAAACTGAGCTCGAGAAACGCGAAGCGGAGAAGGAAAGTTTGTACAAGAATCAAGCACAGGTCAAGGGTGAATCTTTAACCGAGGAAGAGGAGATTAAGCAAGAACTTCGTAATTTATTCCCCACGTATCGGGACGTGGACTTTTCTGACATTGAAAGTATAGAGCGACCATCCTTGGAACAGAGAGAGGAACCTGCAGAAGAGACAGAACGATTTGAAGCATTGATAACAGAGGATGACGTCAAGGAAGTGCAGGAAATGCATTCTATTATCGTCACCTCTTTCACGAGGAGTCAATGGTTGAAGAAGAGTCCAAGTATCGGTAAAGCTAATTATATAAAACCATTGATTCAAAGATATAAGACATTTGGTCTTCTATTGGATAACGTTAATTCTGCTTTGACAGCTGATCTCACACCTAAGCTTTACACCAGTCTAAATCTTTTAACTACCGTAACAGCGTCCCTCAGTCAAGGTACCAATATTGATCCTGATAACGAAGATAACACTAATATTCAAAGGAAAAAATGCAAGTCATATGACTTTTATAAGGACAGTAACGTTGAAGAGAGTAAACAATGTTTACTATTGCTGGAACGTATTATAAACAGAATTGATGAGCTGTTATCAGAATGGCCTGAACATCCAACCCTGAAATCCATAAAGATTATATCACAGAGAGTATACAGCTTCCCAGTGACATCTTCAGTATCCAGGTTCCTGACTGGACTGGAGTTACTCTTGGTCAAGCTGAAAGAGTGGGAGGAAAATGCACACAGCGGTGTCAGTCTACTAGACTACTCTTTATCCTTAACGCACCAAATTATATCTTGGAGAAAACTTGAACTCGCATGCTGGAAGGATTGTCTCAATGTGTCTCAAGAGCATTTGAGATCGCAGACTTCAAAATGGTGGTTCTTCCTCTACGCACTGATAGAATGTTACATTACCAAGCCATCTTCGCAGATGACTAATGACATCGAGTCAGATATTATTGTGGATGCTGACAAGGAGGAACCGATAACACCTAAGAAATTGATAGAATCATTGGAATTATTTATCAGTCAATCTAATTTAGTGGAGTTTAATACCAGATTGGATTTACTTTTGACATTCCATTGTCATGTGTATCATTTGAATCCTAGTCAGGAACGCGACGAGCTCTTAGCTATCCTCTGGAACGTCTATAATTATTACGATCAGTTTAGATGCAACGTAAACGAAAAGATCAATGCTCTGAAAGCTCCCATAGAAAAGAAGCTGAAGGACTACGTTAAGATAGCTAGATGGAATGATATCAGTTACTGGGCAATAAAAGAAACGGTCGAAAAGACACACAGAACTTTGCACAAGTTCATCAAGGAATTCGAAACTGGTTTAAAGCAGAGTGTAGCTGGTTGTTTGATAGTAAAGCCATTACCATACAACGCAGAGGCAGAAAAAGGAATTTGGGATTGTCAAAGTAAAACGAGAGACACGATCAATCCCCAGTACTTCATCCTACCAAAAATTACAGAACAGCAAGACAACCTGGATTCAGGAACAACAAAAAGCGTTCTTTTATCCCGCGCTGGAAAATTATCGAACAAATCTAGAAAGCTATGTAACGAAATAATTCTAATGTCATCTTATCCAGGCTTACGTACAAGATTAGAGCAATTAATCGAAGACACAATGGATCGTAGTACTCATTTGCGAAATTTGGAAGTTGATCGTACCCTGCCAAAGCCAAAACAAAAATCCCAAGCCAAGAGTATTCTCCAGCAGAAGAAAATGGCCCTGGCAGACTATTTCAAGAGACTAACGCATATCGGTGTGTCCTATCGCAGCGGTGTGTTGACCTGGAAAAATAAACGGGACACGATAGTAGATTTAATGGTACCGCCAGTGAATTTATTCGCCAGTGCGCAACAGTTGAAAATAAAGAAAACAGACGAGCAGATGCTGGCTCAGTGGGAGGGTTGCGAAAAGTATTACTATAGATCCCTCGTAGAAATAAACGCTTTGAACGCGTTGCTTACCAGCAACAATACAGATTTAGGACTGCAGAACATGGAACGTTGCAAAGGATACTCGGCTCACTTAATGCTGATGGCTCATAGACAGAAGAGATCCTTGGCTGATGCTTACAATCATTTTATATTGTTGCGCACGCATTTGGAAAATTTAAAGAAAATTAATACACCCGATTACACTCCCAAGCAAGATGATCTCAGAGGATCTGTGGATCATCTTAAACAACTGATGATCAGCGTAGAGAGTGGTCTGGAACAACTCCAACTTTATTTACAAGCTTGTCCAGAGGTTAATGATTCTGAATTGTGCAATGAAATTTTATCATTGGATACTGACAATGACGTTCCTATCATTGTCGCTAGGAAAGGCGATCCTGTCTGGCTGGCGGCTGAGAATCTTGTAAAGGATTCTTTGAAAATATTGCGAACTGCTGTTAAGAAATTTATCAGTGCATTTGTTCAATTGGAAATTGTAGTGAAAGTGGATGATTCTTATTCCAAGCAGAGTACCAGCTTCACGTCGTTTCACTTTAAGATGCTGATGGAATTTTATGACGCTTTTGGAAGCGTTAAGGGATTTATTAGTCAATTGGGTAAAGTCTTTGGGAGTGAGAGGGATGTGAGGCATCCTTTGTTGGATAACATTAATTTTCTCCTGATGGAGATTGAGCAGAGTATTGAAAGATTTCAGAAAACAGTTACTGTGTCGTGCGATACAAATAAAAATGGGGATGACGATGTACTTGTGAAATTTGAAGCTAATTTGGAAAGGTTTATGAATACACTGCTATTGGCTATACAGAAGAAGTACAAGGAGAGTATGGCGGAAGAAGATGTAACCGATGAAAGGGATAATGAGGAGAAAGAGATTGAGAAGAATGAAGAGAGAAAGGATGAGGAATTCGAGGACGATGAGGAAAATGGATTGCGTGAAAAGTTGATTGAATCGCTTGATAATGATATAAACGAATTAAAGCTCCGTGAAGTTTCACAACAGTTTAATGAAATTCTTTTGATAATACAGGATGTTGATTCTGACACTGCTAGTCGTTGTAATGGGTAAGTTTCATTTATTATATTTAAATTAATGATAGTTTATATATTTTTGTATGTACTGGAATAATTTGCTTTTCTTTTTGTAGATTACTTGACAAGTGTTTACCATTGTTGGAGCAGTATCTTTTATTGTCCCAGTTCTTCTTGAACGAGCAAGTGGCTTCATTCAGAGTGACATGCAAACTCCTGCACTTGCAGCTGAACGTGTTCCTGGACTTAGCATCTAATGGTTTTTGCGTTCCAAAGGATCTTGATTTGGAGGAGGGAGATGCTGATGGCGAGAAGGAAGGTGTTGACAAGGGCGGTATGGGACTGGGTGATGGGGAGGGTCAGAAAGATGTTTCTGATAGGATAGAATCGGAAGATCAACTGGAGGATGCGAGACCAGCTGGTCAAGAGAAGGAAGAACCAGTTGATAAAGATTGCAAAGAGGAAGATAAGGGTATTGAGATGTCTGAGGATTTTGATAGTAAGTTGCAAGACTTAGAAAAGAATGAGGATGATGAAGATAACAGTGAGAAAGAAGATGAAGAAGAAGATCTAGATAAGCAAATGGGTGAGACTGAACAAGGCGCTGATAAGTTAGATGAAGAGGTATGGGGTGCCGACGAAGATGAGGCTGAGAATGAGAATGACGAGACGGAAGACAATAAGGAGGAAACTGGAAAAGGTGAGCAGATAGGCGAAAAGGAAATGGGAGCCAAGGATGAGCGCAATGATGGAAAAGATGAAGAGGAGGAACGTGAAGAGCAGGGACAGAGAGAAGAGCAGAAAAAAGAAATAAATGAAATGGAGGAACCGGAAACTAATGAAGATCAAATTGATCCGTATCATGGAAAGCATCAGCCAGAACTGGAACCAGAGCCCATGGAATTGCCGGAAGACATGAATTTGGACGATGAAGAGGGTAAGGAAGATAATTCAGCTGGTGAAGATAATCCATTTGACATTGACGAAATGAAGGATGCAAAACCGCCACCAGAAAAAGAGGAAGTTGAAAATGAAGAAGAAGAGAAAAAAGATGATAAACTTCCGGAAGACTCCAGTGACGAAGAGGGTGAGGATGCGAGTGAAGATATAAAGGACTTAGATAACAAAGAAGATAAAATGGAGAAAGAGGCACCGGAATCTGATAAACAAACAGCTGCTCAGCCACCGGAAGAAGATAATCAAGATGAAGAAGATGAAGCAGAGAAGAATGCAGAACAAGATAAAGAACGAGAAGAGGAAAAGGCGCAACCAAGTGCCGATGATAGCAGCAAAGAAACTGATGCTGCAGAACAAGTAGACAATAAACAAGATGGATCCCGAGACAAGATAGCAAATCAATCAGAGGATAAAGAACAACAAGAAGCTTCTGAAGAAAATACCCAAGACGACAACAACGATAAAGGCACTGGACAAGCGCAATCCGAGCAACAAGATTCAGGACATTCAGGATCATCAATGCAGAACAGTGTACCAATGGCGAACAGGCCGCAAGAAGATAAACAAAAAGAGAAGAGAAAGAATCCTGGCAAGAGTGATGAAAATCGAAGTTTATTAGACAGAATCGAGCCGGATAAAAAGAAGCAGAAGATGATACACGCGGAGGACGAAATGCCACAAGATGATAATCAAGAAGAAGGTGAACAGAAAACAGAAGACGGTGAAGCTGATATGTGTCAGCATGTTAAACAGTCTGAAAAATTCGACGACTACGCACAAGACGCAGCTACAGAGGAGCAAAGTAAGCAACAAGTTGCAAATCAAGAGGATGAAAAGAAAGATGAAGAAAAGGATGAGAATATGGATATAGATATGCATCAGGACGCAGAGGAAGAAATTGATAAAAAAGAAGAAGCTACCGTCAAGCAAAATCCAGAAAGGTCAAAGAATGATGAGAAAAAAGAGAAGAGTAATTCCAACGAAAAGGGAAATAATGCAGAAGAAGGTCAAATGGAGACAATGGTAGAAGTCGAAGGAGATATCACTGAAACTCTTAGGGTAGTTAGAGGTGACGAGTCTGCATTCTTTACAAACATCATCGACACCGAAGCAAATCTCTTGACTGTCAAACAAATTGAAGGAAAACGTGCTGAAGTTGAAAAAATGTTAAGTCAATGGACAAATATTCCTGCTACCGAAGAAGCCACTGCAGCGTGGAACTGTTTAAGTGCAGTGACCGATGCTGCTGCTAGAGATTTGTCAGAGAAATTAAGACTAGTTTTAGAGCCGACACAGGCATCTAGATTAAAAGGAGATTACAGAACTGGCAGACGGATCAATATGAGAAAGATCATTCCATACATTGCTAGTCAATTTAGAAAGGACAAGATTTGGTTACGGCGCACTAAACCTTCGAAAAGGGATTACCAGATAGTTTTAGCCCTTGACGATTCCAGTAGTATGGCAGATAACCACTCCAAGGAATTGGCATTTGAATCTTTATCGTTAATAAGCAAAGCTATGACCTATTTAGAAGTAGGACAACTATGTGTCATCAGTTTCGGTGAAGAGCCCAATGTACTTCATCCACTTGGAGAACCTTTCACCGAGCAAAGTGGTTCTAGGTATATATAATAATCTAATTAAACAGTCACAATTATTACAGTTGTACGTGAATCAATTTGTTTTAGGTTAATGCAGGAGATGCGATTTGAACAGAAGAAAACCATGATGGGACAATTGGTTGATTTCACTGTTGACATGTTCGATAGTCAACCCAGTTCATCCGACAATGCAAAGTTACTCGTTGTACTCTCGGATGGCAGAGGCGTATTTTCTGAAGGAACCGACCGCGTCAATCGTGCTGTTAGAAGAGCAAGACTTGCTGATATATTTCTTGTTTTTATCATAGTTGACAATCCAGTCAATAAGGTAAGATTATTTATTACATGTAAGAACGAGTATGGATCTTAATGATATATGTCTATTGCAGGATTCAATACTGGACATTAGAATGCCAGTGTTCCAAAGTGGAAAACTTCTTGGCATTCGATCCTACATGGACAGCTTTCCGTTTCCGTTTTACATGATCCTCAGAGACTTAAACGCTTTACCAGGAGTCCTAAGCGATGCTCTCAGACAGTGGTTCGAAGTCGTTGGTAAAACTGATAGTTAAATAAGTCTATTTATACAGTTTGTGAATTATAATACATGTAAGTATCACTGTATACAGATATAAAGAGTAAATAAAGTACATTCCTATCAGGCAATAAGAGTTTTGATCAATGAAAATTTCATTTTACTACTATTTTCACCGGATCTCATTGCTATCCGGTGACGAACCTCTTAGTGTCCCACTCGAAGCAAGTGAATAAAAAAAAGATACGTGTTAACGTAATTGTAATTATTAACCGATTGCTATTTACAAAGGTGCATAGAAAAATATAAGACTTTTTACAATTTATCTACTTCCATCGCTACGTTGTCGTGACCCAGATCATCGCTCTTCTTCTCCATGGCCCAAGGTTGCCGTTCACCGGACGCGAAGAATCCATAAATAACGGCACCGATCAGATAAACAGCACTAGAAATGAAAAAAACTATCCTCCAGTCGGCAGCGGACTAAAAGATGTGAATGGAAAAAAAAAAAGAAAAGTTAATACCCAATGAAAATTATCAAAACACAAGACATAAGTGATAATCATTGTTTTGTAATTCATACCCCATTAGTCACGATGTAACCGGTTAGCAATGGGCTAACTATTCCAGGTACCGTAGCAAAGGTGTTACCAATACCCATTAAGACGCTTGCATGTTGCGGCGCGATATCTAAATGATTTACACTGGAAGGTAATAAATTAGTATTAAATATTATGACAAAATGTCATGGATACACGTGTGAAACAACTGTGAACATGTAAAATATAGTTGACTGCATGGTAAGAGCCAATGATAAAAAATTTAACTCTTCTATGAACAGTACGCGTGCTCTTAAGCATTACGTCAATTATATATTTTCTCATCCAGAGAGGAGTGATTAATAAAAGGAGTAATTATAGTTGGAACGATAAATAAAAAAAAAAAAAGATAACTAAGCATAAATCTTTTGGAAATTGTCTGAAAGATTTGTACTCTGTATTTTTAATCACCTGAATCCTGACCAGGCGAAACCTCCTAGGCCAACGGCCAAGGTGATGAAGAAAATAGCTGCGGTTGCCGTTGTCATGAAGGCAGCAGAAGTCATGAAGATTGTTTGGCACAGAAAAGCGCCGCAATTGAAGATTTTACGAACCTGCGGAATGACACGTTTGTAATTGACATTCACGGTAATTGTTTCCTGAGATTGTTTTCTTGTCGTACAAACCTGAGTCGTCGTCAGTAGCTCTTTTGTTCTCAAGTAATCAGCCAGTTGACCAGATCCGAGAAGAATAATTGACATGGCAAGATATGGCAGAGCAGACAAGAATCCAGTTTTGTCTATTGTGAAGCTATAGACATCTGAAAAGATAGAAATAAAGAAACATTATGCAAATGGAATTTAGAGAGAAAGAAATTTCATCGAAAAATTCTAATTCATTAGTTTCACTCACCGCTCATATAAGTAGGCAGTTGTGTAAGCATAGTGTAAAATCCCCAATTTTCACTGCAATGCGCAGCAACGATGGACCAGACAGGAGGTGACATGAATATTTCTTTCCACGGATAAACAACTTTCTAAAAAACAAATGAAAGAAAAATAATCACTTATGTTTATCTTGCAATGTAACATTAAGTATGACAAAAATTTATATTTTCATTGTGACAATGTATTTACCTCTTTAGGACCTGATTGACCCAGCGATTGCTTAATATATTTTAATTCAATTTCTGAGATGTATGGATCATCCTCAGGCTTGTCCGTAACAAGTACCCACCACAGAATCAGCCAGCATAAACCAAAAGCACCAAAAACATAGAAGACCGAGGGCCAACCAAGATATTCAGTCATTATTCCAGCAACTGGCATAGAAACAACAGTTCCCACAAAACTACCTGAAAAGGCTAAAGTGGCTAATTTTGACCTTTCCAAAGGTGGAGCCCAGTTGGCCCATATAGCATGGATGCAAGGATACGTCACTCCCTAGTTATTGAAAAACATATGTATACATTAATTATATCATTAAATAGACCTTATCAGTATTTAACAGACTTAAGACTTCTAATACTGTTCTTATTCTTCTTGCTTACCTCACAAATTCCTTCCAGTATACGTACAGCTACCAATAAATAAACATTAGCTCTGACTATTGGTGGAGTGATAACTGTAAAGGCAGCTGTAATACCAATTCCGATTCCAAAAACTCTTTTTCCACCAACGCGAGCAGCCAGCCAACCACCCACAAATTGAGTACATATGTATCCATAGAAAAAGGAACTTAATATCAAACCCTGAAGTGGTGAATCCCAATTAAATTCTTGTTCCTGAAAAGAAATAGAAAAAAGAAAAAATTGGATCATAGGAATAAATTCTTTTAGTGTCTAGAACTTATATTTAATTTTAGCCTAATAAATTGTACAGGTGCGCTTAAGCTCATCTGAAGATTGAAGAAGTATTCTCTTTATCTGAATTACTCAAAAACAAAACTGGAATAAGATATCAACCAGAAGTTTATAGAGTCTTATTAAGCGATAAATTGTTACTTATCTAAAAAAGCAATGACTGTTTACTCTTATATTCTAATCTTCAATTTTTCCATTAAACTGCTATAATCTTTTATTCGGTATTTACACTTACGTAGTATACCGTGCCATTTTCATCGACCTTACTCTTATTAGCAACCATCGAAACGATCGCAATACTTAAATTGACACGAAGTATATACGACGTAAAGAATCCCATAAAGGCAAGGATACCAACGACGTATCGTCTTTTGCTCCAAAATTTCCATTTTGGAGTATCGTCCTCCTCGTACGTAACACTTGAAACAAAAGAAAAGCCAATATTTTACACAAAAGTCAAAACAAACAAACAATTTTCTAATTCACGTATAAGTACAATTTTAAACAAGACTCACGTTCCGTATTCAGTATCCTTGACATCCGGAGTGACTTTCTTCCGCTCCATTTTATCCTTAAAAGAAAAAAACAAAAATCATTAAACACTCCACAGCACAAGAATTCGACAACCTGTTACGCGAAGCAACAGTTAGTCGTGAATACCAGCAACAAATTCGGACCAAAAAAATCCTGTCGATACTACCATTAATAAAAATGTAATGATAAACAAAAGAACTTTTATAACTAAATACTACTGAACATCTGTCAGTGAACAAAAATTATGGAAAATTGCATTTAAGAGATACGTACGTATTGTACCATTCTGTAGGATTGAAAAGGAACAGTCTTTTTCAAACCTCAATAATTTGTAGTATCAATTAATTAAACAAATTCAAATTACATAATCGCACGAGCTAAAATTATACAGGAAGACTCTTCTCCTCTTCGAAGAACCACTATGGTCTTCTCTATTACCTCTCATGATAGCTAGAGCATCCAAACGGATTATTGATCGGCGCGACAGCCACGCGATTTCACATTGTTAAAATTGTGTTTAGACACCATCTAGTATCACCTGTTGAATACAGTGATTATACAAGAACCAATCAATAAGAAATTCTAAAAGGAACTTAACAAAAGCATCATTTCCCTTCCTTGATACGTTCTTGAATTTTTTAATATATTTATATATATATATATAATTTATATAATATATATATAAATATATATATATACAGAACGAGCAAACAATATATCTCATGGACAAGCACCGAAGTTGATCGAACGTATCGAAGGAAATTCCTACTTTCACTTTTAACCAAATGGCATTCACGGGACAATAAGTCCCTGTGGCTTACAATTTATACAGATCTGACGATAGAAATATAAATGAAAATATACGGAGTATTAATAAACAGCAAAGGAGGATTCTTTCAATTCCAATAGATCAATAACATTCGGTTTTTGATTATTCGACAATCAAAATTGAGCTTTGACGTAACAGGAAGTTAATTATACTCAGCATGTCGCTACGCGTTGTTACATAAACGAAAAGATTGTCCTGGTAGGTACGTGAACATTATACATAATACTATTATAGGTATGCTACGGTTTAGTGGGTACTGAGTATATATATATATGACTATAATGATCTTTAAATTACGACTACGCTTTTGTTCATAGGTATAGAGTATAGCAAAGTTCCTGTATAAACTAAACTACACGTTATGACTATAGCAATAATGTAATACAGTAGATGCTTTTAGCGTTTCAAATCCTTTGGCATTTAATACCGTAAGGATAACAGTAATGCTGTAATACAGCAAAGTAGATACGTACATTGCTGTATAAGGATATTGCAAAGTAATACTTAATAATTATAATGCAATTTCGCGCACAGATAGTAAGCTGAGAATGGACGCTCTACAATTTCTTGCTCGGAGAAAGGCGGATCGCGTGGTATCCCGTAAATTCGTTGAAATCAAAATTCACGACTTTGACGACGTTGCTTTAAAAAACGTTGAGAATTGACGATAATTTGCTTGGTTTCTATTAGCGAATATTTTTTGTTGCGCTCTTGTTACGTTGATGCGTTACGGAAGTCTTCGTAAAGAAAGAATGAAAGAAGGTCACTGCCTTGTAAAAACTTAAAGAATCTCAAGGAAATCTAGTTCCATGATATTCGCAGGTACTGGCTACGTTTCACAGTCATTATTCAGTCGAGATCATTTTGAGAAACGCCTCTGGCTAGACAATTTAATGTGCGCTGATGTAATTTTAATTTGGATTCTACTATCGGATGCGAGTAGATCGGATCTCGCGGCAAGTACGATTGTCCATGATTATTACACCTTGATAATAGTTATAGAGAAATCTAGATGATATATTAGATATAAACATAATCATAAAGATATTAAAGCGATAGTAACTGTAGCAAACAAGGAAAATGGTATATCGTTCAATTGATAACAAAATTTTGACATTTTTATACGCTTCTTGTAAAAATAAAATTTATTCTTTTAAAATCAGTCTTTATAAACAAATGTGACGTCCGTGTATAAGAGAAAGTTTAGCATGGTTACTAAATTCTGTAAGGTACTCACTGGACAACGATTGTGACGAACGGTTTAAAATTTCATCAAACAACACAAAAAGCACTGTAGCACAATAGCAAATGGATTAATTCACGATTAAGGAGTTTTAAATCTATTAGCCTAAGTCTTTCTAGTTCTATTTAGAAACTACTTAGGATACTGTTAAAAAAATCACCAAAACTACTCGGTGATCGACCTGACGGCCGTCCGATTCTGATCGGCAATGAGCCACTACGTACGTAAGGCGACTAGTCCGAATAAGCACAAGCGATAAGTAGGCAAGTCGCGCATTCAAACCTGTATACATATATATACCCCTCCGTGCTCCTCTGTTCTCTGTAGACACAGCTCACATACGCGTTTGCCCTACTACCTGGCCTTACTAAGCCACAAAGTATGACACTTCTTAGGACATCTGATAAAAGATTAGTCTCCTTCGAAATGATCCTGATGGAAATCATAGTCCCCAGTGATACGATGCATCACCTATGAGTAATATTAATCTTTACAATTCCTATTTAATAATTGTTATTCGTGCATAGAGGAAAAGAAATTGTTGTATTTACATACGTAGAATAATCCCTGATAAGTACTGTGATTGTAGTGTTATGTGATTACTATGAGCTCCGTAACAATCTTAAACTTGTACCAATTAATGACAGTTTTGATAACAACTAATTCCCAGTTACGTCAATCCTTTATTTTTTTTCATTTCCAAAATATCTCAAGCTTCTTATGTACACAGTCCAATTATCTCCAAGAATATGTATTGCAATACTGAAACAAAGTAGGAATTTGCATATAGGAATCTTTTTGTAGATAGCATTTTAAAACTGGGATAATTTTGCCACTGATAGGAGACACTAATGCATTCATTCATGCAAATTATTTGCATTTGTACATAAGTGCTGTATTAACTGTCATTAGGTACACAGCTATAGTCATAGGTAATATAGATAGATATAGCATACGTTATATGTATATAAATAGTCCTTCCTACACACTCATTAAAGAACAGCGCTGTTCAATAGAGAACAGTGCGAGGCACAACATTTCACTATTTCATCTGTACCATGCATACTGATGTATTTCATTAGTTTACACGAGACAAATTGATATATGCTGTCCAGTTATTGTTTTCAACAGTCAATTTTAGACCAGAGTGCAGCTTAGAGGTCTTAATAGAAACCTAGCAAGATATTTTATGCAAATTTCTCAGGTAACTATGATACACTTGATATGTAATATTTGCATTAATATAATAAATATCTTAGTTTAATTTTTAATTATACAGAAAGAACGTACTGTGCCATCAATTATTGCTCATGAAAATGAATTGATAATGAGTATCAGAATTAATTTTGTCATTTACACAAGTCAGCCATTAAGTTATTCAGTATATATAATACTATACAAATTAAGTATATCAATCAGAATTACAGAAAATTATGAAATTAGAATGTGAATAAAATAAAATAGATAAAACTAAGTATAACGTGAAATCCTACCCGCTAAGACGAACAAATGAGGCTGAAGGATTACCTATTGGATCCATGGTAATTAAAGATAAAGATCATCAGAGAAAAGGAAGATGTAAATAGGTAAAGAATACTTTTTAAGCATCGTCAACGAAAGATCGGCTCTTGAATAAAATTTCCATCCCGCTACATGTTTATATAAAGGCTTCGTTCGGAAATCTTCGACAACCATCGGCTACACTCGTCGCCCCTCCAGCGTCTTTTTTCTTATTTACTTTTCGCGCCAAATAGTCTGACTTAATCTAACTTGTAAAAATTGAACAACAATACTAATTCGATGAAATAAAATGATGGACAATTAATACTTGCAAGAAAAACCATCATAACCTTTTACAGGGCAAATGAATTACACTACTGTTTACTATTTTCAAGAGTGATGCTAGCCAAATTATAAAGTAGACGATTAGTTTTGTCGATAAAAGAACCTGTTACGTTACCATATGTAAGTTAGTTAGATTCATAGATCATTATTCTGGCTCAACTGTAGAGGGACTCTGTTTCCTGTTTCTTTTTATCCGTGGTACACATCCGGTACGTTCTGTGCCTGTCTAGTCCCATATTTTATATTAAAAATTGCAAAAACTACGAATCACATAGCATTAATATAATTATTTAACGGTGAATTGTGTTCCGCTGCATCGCGCTGTTTTATTACTAAACTTGGATTCAGTGTATTTCTTGTTGATTCCTTTGGATTTCATCTGGTACTATCATATGGCGATTCTTGTAGTTGACAACAAACGCGTGTACTGTGTTTAGCGAAGTCTTGTTATTTAATTTCGTAAACGGATCTTTTTGGGTTTGTAAAAGAGATTTGAGAGTAATGTGAATTTGGTATTATAACTCGTAGAATATCAGTTTCTGTGATTTTTGGTCAAATATTCAGAATACGGTTGTGTTACTTTAACCTATCGTTACCTCATATAAATATTGTTCTTTAAAATCCTTTTGTAATTGTTGTTATTAATTAAACGAATATCAATTAGTAATATGTTTTATACACGGTGAAGTTGCTTATTGAGTTTGTTAATGATATTAATTTTAAGAATAAAGATTGGAGTACCATTCTGTTCAATTAACTCTAATCCATAGTTTGGTAGTGAAACAGTACTGTATCTTTAGATATTATCCCTTGTATAATATATGAATTATTATTTAATTGTATTATAACAGTTTTCAAGATTATCATTTGTTAATTGAAGTATTGTTATAGGAATGGCTGACGCAGCAGTACCTAAGCCTAAAGCAAAGGCACCCAAAAAGCCTAAAGAAAAGCCAGCAGAACCTGTTCCTCTGAAGAAGAGGCCCTTCAAGAGGCATGGTCGTCTTTACGCGAAAGCCATCTTTACTGGATACAAGCGTGGTCTTCGTAACCAGCACGAGCACACAGCTCTTCTTAAAGTAGAAGGAGCAAGGCAGAAGCAAGATGCCAATTTCTATATTGGCAAACGATGCGTTTATGTCTATAAGGTATATAAAATTGAAAAGTAAGATTTTCGATCGGTGTTATAACTTATAATTCCTTTTAGGCAAAGAACAAGACTCCTGTTCCTGGCAAGACTAACAAGAAGACAAAAGTCAGGGCTATTTGGGGCAAAGTGACTCGTCCTCATGGAACCAGTGGCTCTGTCCGTGCCAAGTTCAAGAGGAATTTACCGGCTAAGGCTATGGGCCACCGTATCAGGATTGTAAGTTTCAATAAACCCTTTCTCCTATCTTAATCCAAAATAAGACAATTAATGACAAACTGGTATTTTTATTTTCAGATGCTGTACCCGAGCCGCGTGTAAAACTATCCCGTACAATATAAGAAAATAAACACCATTTTGGTACCAAATATTACTTTAATTATTTTATCCTAACCCTGACCAATTATATTTAATTTTTCCACAAAGATATTACCTTTAACTTTAATACAATTCTATAAAGGGCCAATTAAAAGTCAGCTGATAGATTTCAAGAATGTATGATGGAAGGAAATAGGAAATTTATTTTTTAGGAACATAACCTAAAAAATAAACCTTTACTATTTCCAGTTATCATAAGAAATATTTAAAAAAAGCAGCCATATAATTTCTATGCATGATAAAACTATTAAAAGAAACAAATTATTATCCGATTCAATCTGTCTGGTCACATTAATATCGATTAGAATTTCTCGTATAGGAAGCCATTTTCTGTGGCGGTACTCCCACAAAGTGGCATTCAGGCATTGCGAAGAAACAACGCGTCAGTTTCTGCCTGTCATAAATGGGATGCTATTTGTCGTCCCGCTGAAACAAAAAAGCTGCAAGAGATTAGCACGTCGGTGATAACTCTCTTTGCAAAGGGAACAACGAACGAAAAGGAGACAGAATGCTTTACTGAAAGGATTATCCGTAAAAATCATTCAATGATGTTTTGCTGCTTGAGAAGTTGCTTCGACGGCCTCGGATTTTCCGCAAGTCAAATTCCAAAAAAGGAACCAAATCCTATAGCTTTGGATACATCTCATATGGGTAAATAATAAGATATATTAATTTGCTGTTAATTGCACTGGTTACATGTTAATTTGGACGCTGACTATTAATTTTTCTCGAGATAAGTGTATAGTGCTAGTTCGAGTTTATTCAGCATTTAACAAGTATTTTTATGCAGTGCATAAGCGTATTATTGTAATTATGATAATAAATAGAATTTTGTTTAAGACTCCACCTAAAATCTTTTATAACATATTAATTTAATATTGCAGGACACGAGGTTGTCATAGTCAAAAATGGCTTAAGGGTCTGCGGTCGTGGTGCTGCCCTGACGAATGCTCCGTTAGCACAGAGCAAGAGTTACTTTGAAGTGAAAATACAGCAAGGAGGAATTTGGGCGATAGGATTAGCTACAAGATCAACAGATTTAAATACATCTATCGGAGGACAGGATGCAGAGAGTTGGGCACTTAATTCCGATGGTGTCGTACGACATAATGAACAGGAGTTGCATAAAATTCAGAACCTTATTCAGGAAGGAGACATTGTTGTAAGTATTCATTATGGTATACTTATAAAATTTGACAAGTACTATAAACTTCGTTGTTTCAGGGTGTCTCGTACGATCATATAGAATTAAATTTCTATCTAAATGGAAAGTCATTGGATGCTCCGATCATGGGAATAAAAGGAACTACATATCCAGTACTTTATGGTAAGTCTCCAATTATTAATATCAATTATATCATAAACTTTACACGACTCATAAGAATTCTTTAATAATTATTCAGTGGATGACGGAGCCATATTGGATTTAATCTTAGAAGATTTCGCCTATGCCCCCCCGATGGGCTTTGAAAAGATAATGTTGGAGCAGTCCTTGCTCTAGCAAAGTGGTTCTCGTGAAACTAAAATACGTTACCGCTCGACTCAGTATTTTAAGAGTAAAATGAATAAAAAAAGAAAACAACAAATACATTACTCACATGAGTAACATACCTGATCACTGGAACTAAGAGCGACAACTAATATAATTTAAGGCTCGATGTTTCGTTGTATAATAACAAACTATAATATTAGTACTGAGAACAATTTGTCATAATAATAATATATAAATGTATAAATATAGATATCGTTTATTAGACTCGAACATTAAACGTTTTCACACACAAAAAAACACCAAAAGGAACAAGGAGCGAAAGAAGAAAAAATCATTCTCACCACACAGGATACGTTCTTTCATAAAATATAATAACCTGGACGTTCTTTTGAGAATTTCTCAGGATTTATTAAAAGGTTTTACAATAATTAATCGCCTCGGATTACTTTTCACTTTCACGATCCTAATTAGCTCACTCAACATTACAATAATAACTAATATAATTTGTGTCTGTATATTTTTCCTGTCCGGTACAATCTTAAATATATATATGTGTATACATGACTCGATATATGATATACATATACATATATTTATGCATTATATAATAATTCATTAGTACTTACAGATCTAATGGTATAATATGTACACTGGCTTAAAACAAGGTACAGAAAGGTATTAGGCCTGTTGTTCGTTTCGTTAGGCTAAAATAAAAATGTGCTTTTTCTTTTTCTATTCGTTGATGAAGTGTATATATAATACACATACAAAGATATATATAAATATATACACTTCTCTCTGCTTGCGCATTTAAAAAGAGAAAGAAAGAAAAAAAAGGATGAATGAAAAGAATGCAACTTCCTCAATCGCAGTTGCATTCTTAATGATAATTTAAAGTTTCTCGTTATTCTGGACCTTTTGACGCTCTTATACAATAATATTGAAAACAATAACAAGAAGGTCCTGCTCGCTACGACGTATATACGTGATAATTTGCGTAACGGCTGAAAGTCAAAAAAAAAAAAAACTCGTCTGATCATCGATTTATCCTCCGTCCATTGGGCGAAAAAGTTATTGATTGTGGGATACAATAGTATATGGCGCATAATATATTACATCTCCTCCGTAAAAAATAATATATTTATATATATGTATATATATATATTTGTTATCTTAACGACAAAAAACGCCAACACGTATCCTACTGCTATCACCGCTAGCGCTATTAGATATATTTACGTTATCTTACTGCCTAAGATCTAAGAACTCTTGGATGGCTTTTGAGACAATCGAGACACCTTCGCACAGGCTTGAAGATTGAACCTGATGTAAAAGTCGCCAATGAAGATTATGCGTGAATCGTGAACGTTATTTCTAATTAGCGACATGTAAAAAAAAAAAAAATCTCAACTAGACGATTGCTTGTGCAGCAAGCTCCTTTGTGAACGCTTGCAAAGACGTAGTTGTATCTTTGGTCCTTGACGGTAATCTCTCTCCTTCTGCTGTTTTTATTCTTTTCATCTTCTTAAACTATTATTAATAGTAACAATGAATTATCATTCGTTACTCTTATAAACAGATGCGTTACAAAGTTTTCGCAATTTCTGTTCATTCTCTCTCTCTGTATTCTTTCTTACGATATAGGTCGCACCGCATTGGAAACGTGGTGTTTCAGTATTGAATGAGTGAAAACGAAATACAGTATTTTGTACGTAAAGACGATGAGAGGATCGTTGTCATGTGTAAGAGATAATTAAAAAAAAAAGAAGATATTTTAATTAAAATTCCGAAAGAATACAATCGGACGAAGGGACGTGTTTATAGATAATGAGAATCATCATTTCCAACTTGGTACGAGCCTGCGTACCGTACAGTCATTATTGTTTACGCTGTCTCTATAATATTAATAGTTAATAATCTAGGATTAAATCGTTATATTACATTTACGTTTCGTGACTGGATGATATGAGATAATTATTGTGGTAACCCAGCGAGTCTTATTGCACATACGACGCTCGTACAATCGATTGATTCGTCGATCGACGAGTTTAAAGGCGAATTGCGATTGATCTTATTGAATCACATATTAATTCGCAACTAACGATCGAGCTGTCTCAACGTTACATTTCGAAAATTATCGATTTTTAAAACGCGAGACGTTACAGAGAATTGACAAACCTGCTGCGAAATTAAGTCGTGAAATTGTACGTCGATTATTTGTTCATTGAATTGCTTTGATTTTACGTTTTCACTGGATACGGGACTGACTCGCGTTATTACTATTTTTGTAATTCAAAAGTCCCTTTTGGAGGAAAAAAAAAAGGAAATTTCATTGACATAACAAATTGTCTTTCCCAACAATTATCGCAGAAAATAAAATAAAATTATTGTTACACCTTATAAAAGATGATTGACATCGAGCGAGTATTCGTGTCTTGCGACGAGAAAGAAGAAGACGATAGAAGGTCTTTATAAACGCTATAGAAAGTTCTTAAAGAAATATATAAGAATTCGTATTGGTCGAAGCAACAGGAAATACTCGCTCAATGGCGTCCCTTAGGCTACTACGGGATTAACGGAATAACCGCTGTAAAAAACTACATCGTGTGTCGCCTTGTCTAACGCGTAACTTATAGTAAATAAATGTAAATGAAAAATATACACTTCTCGAATATATTTACAAAATAAAATTCTTAGTCTGTGCACCTCTTTCTCCACGTGGCCTGACACGACACGCTATAGCAACGTCCACTCTCGTTATGGCGATGGAGAGAGAGAGAGAGAAAAAGAAAAGAGAACGAGAGACGTATATAAGTAATCGAGGATAAAAAAACGTAAGATCGAAGGTCAAGGAGGTTGCAATTCAATTAATAAAGATAAAGAGTAGAAAGACAATAGCAATCGTTACGATAATCAAAATTTGTATCTTTTTTTGGGGGGTTTTTTGAAAACTTCCTGCCACAGGAGTGGCAAGGATACATGCTGTCAGCATACTAATTTTTGAGATCCTTCCCGACCCAGAATCCGGTTTCTAAAATGTACTAGTACATAGTGCAGGACATTCCTATACTTAAGATATCATCTGACCGTATTTTTACTACAAAGTAAAAAAATATGGTTCTTCGTGGTAAATTTAAGATTCTCTGAAGGATTTTGAATTCCTTGAAGCAAGCTGCCAAAAGTAGTGGATTCGTTGTGCGCTTAACAGTCAAAAGGGACGTGATAATAGCGCCACGAAGTCATCACAACCGCAACGAGGAGTTGGAAATAGATTATTACAGCAAGACAAAAAAAAATTGTTAATAATAAAGATGATTCACAGACGTAATTTTGAGTTACGATTAATTTTTTTTTTTCGCTTAACTAACGTGACTTTTTAAGTCACAATTTTTGTTATTTTCACACGCGGGCGGTTCATTTAAAAGAATCCTTAAACGCCAAACACTGCGTTACACTTTCTCATTTTTAAAACTATAGACAGTCACACAGCATGCGTCATCGTATTCACACGGCACTCTAAATCCATCAATTAATTGTTACGTTTATTATCATTAAAAATTTGCAGACTCTTCGGATATACGCGAAAATCAGAAACCGTACGGATCCTTTGAACACTGAAGTTTTTAAGGACTGGTTATGGCTTTTAGTAAAAACGTTGGAAAAGTCTGATTCCCATGGAACGATATGTCGTGTAGAAGTTATCTAGTTATTTAAAGGACAGTTTATCAGTCAGATCTAAGAACAGCCGTCAAGGAGTCACGTACGATTTCTAAAGAATTCTGTATATCCAATAACGTATTACCCAGCATCCCTAGGTGCTGTCCCTAACGTGAGAAGAAAAATATGTTTTTCAGGATAACGAAATCCAAAGTGGTTACATTGTTTTTCTAGTCGCTTGTACGTGCTGGACTAGGGAAATAATTTCGTATGCCGTTGATCGACGTGACGGATAAACACAACCGGTAGTGGCCAAGCCGTTTATCATTTACAAATAAGGATATGTAAGCTGCAGGTCTATACGTTGAATTCCGTATGAAGAAGTCGTAAAATTGATCCTATTCGTTTAGCATGGCTACTCGTAACTCAGTAGAAGTATCACAATCTCGATACACAACCATAACGTCCAATTATTGAATTGTTTTTCACGTAACAAAGAAAACGGCAAGAGCACAGCGTTCGTGTCAAAATGGCAGAGATGTGAGATCTCACCGAGATTCTATTACGTACTCGGCGTTCTCTTTGGTGTCAGGATCCGGAGTAATAAGTTCCTAAGGCTTTTGGTTAAAGACTCCTGCTTATGCGATTTACGCAGCACTGCGTAAGCAGCATATGTATGTATACCTTGCTTTGTGCAGAGCATCCAGTGCCAAGGGCCAGCTACCTGGGATGCTCGAGTTTACCAGGTCCCGTTAGTTGAAGCTTCTAACGTACCTGGACCTGGTTCTTATTGAGGGGTACTTACGGAAGCTTTGTCGAAGCACCAATAAAAGGCAGCTTTTACTCCATTTTTTCCACCCTTCTTAGTCGAAGATTCAATAGTCTCTGTGACTTTTTACTCGTTGTCCGTAGTATCCTCGATGACGGAGTCCCAATTAAACTCTGTGGCACTCTGCCTCGACGGTAGCTCCCCCAGGTGCTGGAATCTCTGTACAAAGTGAGGATCCCGAGCTCTTAGCCGTTGAAACCGCTGGAACGCTAGTTTTCTTGCGAATTCGTACAGCTCCAGATCCAGCCTATTTAGCCTACGAACCGCGTCCAGCTGTTCACGATTGAGCGTTGCCATTGTAGCTGCGCTTAGAGTGGCGTTGTGCTGTTTGAACGCTACTGCGAATCTCATGCCAAAAGTCTCCTCGAAGGAGTACTGACCTACCTATGAAAAAAAAAAATTTAAATAGTGTTCAATAGTTTATCTGAACAATATAAAAAAAATTAAGATCATAGACAGGGATTCTAAATGATAATTATATAAAAGGTAATGATAAATATAAACCATGACCTCTATTTTGAATGGAAGCAACACTCTTAACCTTAACCACATTTAAAAAAAAAGAAACTACAGAGCAACATTGTTCTTCCATTTCATGATTAAACATTATCGATCGATGGCGTATAACCAGTGTAATAAGCGTGACAGTAGTTAATTGTCCGTCTGTCGTCTCTACGACATTCTCAGGATTATTAATACCGCACAGGGCACAAGTCAAGGCTAATAAAATTCAAGTCTAAATCAAGTAGACAAACTCAAAGAATTCTACAAGCCAGTGAACATGATAAATAATAAAGGAGGTAAAGAATAAAAAAAAAAGGACCCAGTACTGCGACTAGAGTTCATTTAAAATGCGACAGCATTGCAAGGCAATAGATAGAGCTGCCGATAGTTGATATCCTTGAGAGTTTCTAGCCAGTAAGAAGTAGCTCCATTGAATTCGTTATCCTTAGAGAGTCGGCAGCCATGAAGGGATTTCAAAAAACAAAAAAAGAGTTCCACGCTCTTGAAAATTAACAATAGCTGATGCAAGTACCTGATGTACGTGCCGTATGCGTGCAGGCGTACTGGGATTAGGGTGCGGGTCGCTAAATATTTTTAAATTATAAGTGGTGCTTTGCCATGGGAATAAGAGCATACGGGACCCCCAGGGCAAATAAACAATTAACTGCAGGAACGGGAAGTGTACAGTGCCTAGTAGCTGGGGCGAACATATGGTGGGCAAGACGGTCGTATAAACATTTACGTTAAGCCATCTATTCTTGAACGGCTCGCCCAGAATAAAACGGTTTCACGTCAATGCAGATTTTGCACACAGAGTAATTTGCATTGCTGAGACGATTAGTAGACGTTTAAAATTACTGAAAGAACCGCATGCGTCACGCATGTGGGAAACGTATGATAGATAAAAAGGATTCCATTGAATACCAGGAATGTTCTAGGAATGGACCAAGTCACCGAATATTAAAATGAATATGGTGTATAAAAGATAATAAAAGAGTGTTTATCGCTGTTGTGCAATCGGCATAAAAAGGCAGGACTGCAGAATTAATGTAGTTGCCAGATGGAAGTGCGTGAGTAGAAGCGAGGTTTCACTTTCTTTAAGCAGTGTCATCGTGTAATGGCGCCTATCGAGAATAATTACTTTAATTGAATCAATCGCTCTTGTAAATCCTCCGCGAATACAAATGCCGTCGGCTTTTGCGTTATTGGCGCGTTGCCATGTGGTATCATCCAGTTGCTTACTTTTTGATATTCGGTGAGCATGAAGAAGGGCATGAATTGTAGGTTTTGCTTGGCACTCGCTAGCATCAGACGATCGCTCTCCTGCTTGCTGAGACTGGAATTGTAGCAACCAATCAGGGAGAGATCGGCAAGCATTCGTGTTTGCCGATTGCTGGCCAGATTGTATGGACACTCCATGAACTGTTGAGAAATTCAAAAGTGCTCTGTTAGATTCATGGAATAT
>JARPRG010000002.1:200512-269487 GCA_031001745.1 Hartigia nigra
GGTTCTGCTGCAGGTTCGGCAGAAGGTTCCGCTGCAGGTTCGGCAGAAGGTTCTGCTGCAGGTTCGGCAGAAGGTTCTGCTGCAGGTTCGGCAGAAGGTTCCGCTGCAGGTTCGGCAGAAGGTTCTGCTGCAGGTTCGGCAGAAGGTTCCGCTCCAGGTTCGGCAGAAGGTTCCGCTGTAGGTTCTGCTGCAGGTTCGGCAGAAGGTTCTACTCCAGGTTCGGCAGAAGGCTCGGCCGAAGGTTCTGCTGCAGGTTCGGCTGCTGGTTCAGAAGAAGGTTCAGGTTCCGATTTTGGTTCAGAAACACCGTCCACATGATGGTGTTCATTTTCAGGAACAATATTAGGTTCAGTAACAAAACCAGAATGTTCGTGGAACCAATCTTCCGGTCTCCTAGGTCTAAACGTAGTTTCAGGTCCCCTGCTTCTACCCTGTACAATATCATGAGCGGATTCCGTACTAGATTCTGTCACATCCCTATCCATATTCACATCGCTAAGATCATTCTCATCTCTACACGTTTTTCCATCTTTATCCAAAATTGTTCCAGGTGAGCAGGCGCACATAAAGGTACCTTCTGAGTAATCATACTTGCAGATATCCTGACATCCCATTTCACCATACTGACAATCATCCACCAAGTGTTTCACGACAAGTTGGCTCAGATGATACTTGCCAACCATATTGCCATTTTTCTGCAGCATCTTCTCAATATTCTCTTGAGTCTGTTCAGGCGTAGGTAAAGGAGGATAGCTAATCCTAAATTTGACCTCACCATCTTTACTGATATTATAAACTTTGACGATAGACAAATTATCAGCCAAGTGTAACATATTCTTCAGATTGTCCTCAATTTCACCACTGACATCACGATACACTCTGGACCTTGGATCATCAAAGTCATCATTCCACTGAAGATCATCCAACTTGACCATGCCCTCCAAAGCTTTTGGTACATTCTGATAAATGGTTTCATCTGTAGTCGGCCAGGACGGAAAGCTTGAGATTTCCGGTGGAGGACTCGACGGTGGATTTTTCATGTATTCCTGACTTCCTGCTGTTTGAACATCACCAAATTGTCGTGAGCTGGTATGATCGCCATTCTCCAATGGCTGAGTAGCTTCCTGCGTCAGTATCACACCAGCTGTAACTCAAAGATAAGTACATAGACGATTTTCTTTATATATAAAAAGAAATATAACATTTAATTATTACTAATGATTCTACTCACTTGCAGCAAGTATAGCAATGATCACAGCGATCATCAAGACTAGGATACCACATCCCCAGCAAGCTATTCGTCTCCAGTATGAACTTCTGGATCTCTTATCCTTGGTAACGTACAGCTTCTCGCCTCTGTAACACAAAATCCCTCAACATGAAATCTCGATACTGAAACAGCATGAAGACCAAAGCGACTTTGTACAGCTTTCTGGTTCACACAGCTATATCATATTCGTTCAGCCTGTAGCGACGGTGTTAGAAGCTCTCCACGGTTATCAGTCACCTCACACATCCAATACCTAAGTTCTCATCTAAGATCTAACGTATATGAACAATAACAGTAGCATTGATTATGAATGAGGTAATAATAAATATCCATAAAATTGCGTGCTGCCGCCTCCCAAGGCTTTGCCAATCCCCCCTCTCAATGATGATCATACAAAATTATTCTCCCACAAGTTCCTAATATTTGTTGTATGCATAGAATCTCATTGTCTTCCCCGTTTAATTTAATTTACAAGTTATAGACAAAGCATTGTTAGTGCGTGTTCCTGGACCAGCCCGAGCATCCTGTTGCCTTTCCATCCTCCAACTCCGTGAAACATCCTTGTGAAGTACCTGAGGGCTGTCAGCCAGTGGGAATAGTCGACTAGTCCTGCAGCTGGGTCTCTCAGGCTGAGTCCCTCACGGCCAACACCCGGACCCAAATCAAAACGAACACCAGCTACGGTCGTCTCAACTTCTGCGTCCGGGCTTCTGCTATTATCGAGGGGGTCATAACATGTATTCCTTTCTAGGACTATCTATTTGTGAGCTTCTCTCTTTCTCTATCTCTCTCTATCCTTAAGCCAAGTCTAGACTTCCCCAGGAGGCATGCCTAACGTGGATATTTAGTTGATATGAATGCTGAACCATCTCCTTGACGCGGTACCTAATCATTCTCAGGATGGGTTAGTGCAATTAGAAAAACCCTTTTGAATCGTCTCCAGTAATTGTAACGTAACTACTAATCTTTATGGAATTATTCTGCCCCACGTTTTCACCTTTCTGAATCCAGTGTCACAATATGGTTGGGTTGCACTACCGAGCGCTTTCCTATGGAGTCTATTGTGACATGGAGAAATTTCATAAACACCTAAGGTCTCTTGCAATTTACTTGTTACTTGGCACCTTGCTACTTCTTTTTTCTTCATTTTCCTCTAGTAGACTTCCTTGTCTAGTGTAGGATATAATATTATTTTTGTATTGTTTATATTTTTATTTTCTATGTCGCATTATGTTACACCCTTGTTATTGGAAATTTAATTGTGATATTGCATGTTGCAGGGCAGGAAGCTTAAAGAATTTGTGAACGCGCGTGATAAATGAACACGAATCTCAGGAGGATGGATTTTTATTCCAATTAGCATGAAATCTCTTTTCCTTAGACATTCTGGAAATTAATATCTAAGCCCGCCGGGCTGGTGAACAGTACACGATAGTCTTTTGTTAAGGTACAATTAAGTGTGAAAGAATGAGATTCTGTCTTTAGAGAAAAAGGAAAGAAATGTTCTTCTTCTGTTACCTGATATATTTTCGATGCTCGTTCACAGGCACAAAATATTCCTCGTAAGGATCAGCTGGGACTTCGCATGCTTCTTGACCTTTACTCTGGAGGTTACCACCAGTGTAAGGCCTCATTGACACCAGTTCCAAATTCACTGCTTCAATCTGTTCCTTCTTGCCATCCGGAAATCCAGGAATAGTCGCATCAGAAGCTGTCAAATGTAACTGACGTCATTTCCTCAAGCGTCCAACGTCCACAGTATGCAAATATAACTCAAGTAGGAAAAGCATAGATCACTAGAAACGCAATCGACGCGTCGCATGCCATTAATTCTACCTTAAGTATTCAGTGTCGTAAGAGTATGATTATCGCGATTTCCTAGATTTCTCTGACCTCGAATAAGTTTTGTCGCTAAATCAGTAATTAACAATCGTTTATATTTACCAGGTAAGAACCGTATCGCCTCACACGATGAAGCAATGTTTCTTAAATGGAATAACAAGATAAGAAGAGATTGATATCTCACCAGGAGGCTGCGCACTGGCAGTGCTACTGTTCAGGAAACTAGCATCATTGTTGTTTCCATTCCCGTGGATTCCATTAAGCTTAGCAGGCACTGGACTCTTGTCAGGAACATCCATAGGAAGTTCTATCCTGGTCTCAGTCTTGTAATGGGGTTCCGGTGTGGTCCTGATAGGCTCAACGTAATGCTGAGACACGAAGGACTGCTGGTGTCCATTTTGTACGGATCCATTCTCCTGTTGTTCCAAGGACGCAGAAACTTGGCTATCCTGAAGACTCTCCGTGTGACTGTTCTCCAGGTTCGATGTGCTCATATTGGTACCGGTAGCTACGTCATCTCCGGCGAAGGCCGGATTATCAGTTCCACCACCTTCAGACATCCTCTACCCTTGGCTCTGCCCGGGTTCACTAGACTACTGCACTCCTGGCAGCCACTGGCATGCGTTCCTTTGATTCTATAAAAGACGAAAGAACTCTTGATACCAAGGATATCATAATTACGAGGATATCCAGGAAATCATTTGATGGAATGATGATCACTTTTGTATATTTACCCTGAATGAAAATTGAAACTGAAAATATACGAGGACTGTTGACCTCGTTGTTAAAGATCTATTAATTATCTTACCCACGAAGCTTGAAAGTGCTATGGCCTTCTCTAATGCGTAGTGAGCAACTAAATGAAATTACAAATTGCATGGGACTAGACCGTGAGACTCTGTAAATCATGGTGGAAGTACGAGGAGTCTCCCTCTGGGAGGTCATTCCGGTGAGTAATCCCGCGATATCCTGGAGACTAGGATACGCCGGTATGTCCCTAGGAGACGGGATGACGTCAACGTTGAATAAATAATGCATATACATGTACATGCCATGAGCATACGTGTTTCTGAAGAGGCCAGTTCCGAGATTTCTACAAGGTACGAAATACAGTGAGGTGATCGAAGCAGGGAACCTGGGCTACATCCTGCCAGGATTCAGACGATGTTTTGTCTTCTCTTCATTTTTTGCCTCTCTCCTTTAGACGTCTCTTTCTCTCTTTCTTTTATGTTGTTGTTGTTATTACTATACTCTTTTTTTCTCCTCTGTCTTCTTCTTACTCTCCTCCTCGGCTCTCTTTTTGCCAACAGAGAGCCAATAAAGCCAGGGAACCAGGACAGTAAAAAGAGCATTGAGAGTTTTGCAGAGGTTGCGAGAGGGCCCCAGGAGCTGGGATCCAGGCCCCACACGACCAGGATCGTCTACTCGGCAGGTTGGGCCCCGTTCACCTCTCCTGGGACCAACGATACTTTGGACTCACACTGAGAAGACTTTCTTCCGTTTATACGTATAGCGGCTATATTATACACTATGCCAAAAGTGGTTGACCCTGAGAGTGCCAGCTACAAAGGACTGATTCACCAGGGGCCCAAAGGCCCAGAACCCTCGCGCTGGGTTTACTGCCCAATTTCGCAAGAGCCTACCCCTACCAAATGACATAATCCCACGGGATTCGTTTAAGAGAACCTGTTTAAATTGGATAAAAAATCTTTAAGGTACACTTGTCCCATTTTTTAAAATAAAATGGTCGCCATGATAGTCATGCAGGATTTTCAAAAACCGTAAATCTGCCAAGTACACTCCTTCATGCACTACATAGTACAAGATGTATATTGGGCCTTACGATATACATATATACACATATCGGTCTGCTGTTCAAAACGCGAGAGGTAATACAGGCAATTACAAAGTGGCTATTAGCTTTATTGCGCGTCTTGATTTAAAATTACCACTTTAGTCTTAAGCATTATTATACGTACTGAACTCGACATGCTTCTCCTAATCACATTGCTACTTCTTCGGTAATTGATATGCCAATGTAATTGCTATCATTTTCATCCTCCTGTAAGTTCATTTCAATTTCTAAATCGTATAGTGCCTATAAAGGTACTGCTTAAATACGTTATAAACAGTTAGATGGAGAGTGCCCAGAAAAAAGGAGGGAATCCACATTTTTCAAGGAACAGGAAGTCACTCGGTTGGATGGACGTGCGAAAATTTCTATTGTGTGGTCGTAGACCGCAGTATTCGACTATCTACCATTTCGATCGTACCCGTTCACAATGGAGTACGTACGTAAGCATCGCGCAGCCGCTTGAAAACAAGAGTAAAAATCCGAAAACCGGTAGGTAAGCGCCTTACCACTTGGACCTATAGATACCTTTCTGTCTAGGTACTTCGATCCACCTACGGGAGATTTCAGGCAGTATCTTCATTCCATATCTACACAGGTAATATATGTAAATTCATAAATAATCAAGAGGAATCCAAAAACTAAATTGATTAGTCTTTCTTTTTATTTTTCAGCATAATTCATTCCTGATTACTTTCAAGAGAGCTTATTTCTGGTCTATAGTTGTACAGGAGTTTTGGAATATTCGATTGCTTCTGAAACGACCACTACTCTACAATTCCACAGCAGAATACAGTGTACAGTCTGCATACTGTAGAATCTTACGGTAAGAACCATCTTAGAAGTAGAGACTCGTCGGTCTTGGCTCGTAAACAAGTCTGCAACAGTTTGAGCTCTCAGATGAAACCACCAGCAATAAATATGAGCAGTAAGCACTGTTTCTGGATGTACAGCAAGGCAGCGCCATGAAGATGATCTTCAAGGATACAGCAGGAGTACAGCGAGGATGCTGCTAGAGATATCTATAAAGTTACTCATAGACTTTTAATCAAGAACGGTATTAATGACTAGACAGGAAGAAGAGTGGAAGGAAGAAATAATGACAAATTGGAATGTGAGAGTAGCGTGGGCACGCTAAAGAGAATAAAGATGAGCATAAAGAATGTGAATGAGAAACAAAAATAGTAATGAAGAAAGAAAACCAAAAGGAAAAAAGGATAGGAATAACAATTCCCTAGTGAGTAAATGCCGTTTGCTAGTTAACGACATACAATGCTGTTTTCTGCCAGGCTGTGAGTGACCTTTCCACGCGATGTGAAGGCAGACTTCCACGGAGCATCCTCAGTCGCTCAACCTATACTTTACTCTTGGGTTACCTAAGATACTTTACTTTCTACATTCCTCCCCGACGAGACAATACCCGCGCCATGCACCTACTATAGGTACCAGCCTACGTACATGGATGCATACCTAGTATAATACTCAGTGGTTGATTCTCTGGTATGGCGTAGGTGGAAGTCACGTTTGAAACAGACTGTAGAATCAGTATAGGTATCGAATGAGAATCCGTATTCCCTTGCAATACAAATTCCTATTGGATTTAGTATTGGCAACTGTAGGAGGCATGCGTGACGGTATTACCATTTACATTTTTGCGTCACTCGTGGCTCCAAGATATTTTTAAGATAGTTGACTTACGCTTGGCACCACTTAGCCTAGAGTTAGTAATTATATTTTTGTCTCACGTGGGTCGAGTCTCGCAATGAAAAACATTTTGATAATTAAATATCGTTTCAGAGGCGTTAATGTGCATTTAGAATTTCTTGGAAATAATTCGTTTACGTGATTTCGGAATTTTTGACAAAATTCTATAAGGTCACATTGTCGGACACGTTAGGCGTGTATGGTAGCATATAGGAAGGAGCTATAATGAACCATGAGGAAGCGTTAGAGAAACGTTATGGTTTACTGTTGCATGGTTATAACCTAACGCGTGGTAATGATAATAAAAAGTAAGAGAAAAAAATAATGTAAAACAAGAGGACTATGATTGATCAGGTTTTTGCACTAATTCAGGTTACGCCTAGTGCCTTAGGTATGTTATGTATCTACCACCGGCCTCTGTGTTGGAACGAAGAATCACGTTCGAGATGAATTATTAAATGAAATACAGTGTAAACGGTAGCTTGCATGTACGTAGACGCCGATTTATCCTATAAATAATACATTATTGAAAGAGTAGGGTGTGCCCCGATACAGCTTAGCTGTAAACAGATCTACAGATGTATTTATAAGCGTATGAATTAATAATGTGAAAATGCGAATCCATTACAGCAAGGAAACGACTTAGAAAAATGTACAACCTTGCACGGTCGTGGTGCCTTTCTTATGAAAATTACTAGACACAGCCAATAACCCAGGGTTTTCCAATCACTCAGCCAATCAGAACAGAAATATTTAAGATTATTCTCTTAATCGACTCAAAACTGTTGACTAGGTGAAAAGTAAATATGGAATTAATCATGAACTGTTCGCGTCACGTTACCGCCATTAGAGACTAGCCATTGGGCTCATTATTAATATAGATAATAAATATTCTGACACAATATATTTTTCCGGATAAATTCTTCTCTGTTTTCTAGTCATTCTTCTACGTCGCGTACCGCCGTTCTTTCATACTCTTTTGACTTTTTGTCATGGATAATTTTTCTCCTCTTATTTTAAAGCGTACCGTGGAATGTCATGCATTTTATAAAGGTGACCGCTTCTTGTCGTGTTTTATGTAATCGCCTGTAACCCAGTTGGTGTCCGATCAGAGCAGGCCGATATACTACTCGCAGTTCCGTCCTCCTTTGGTCAGGACTTTAAATACAGTGCCGAGGATCATGATAATTTTCCCTTGACTTGAGACTCGCGTTGTTTCGAGCCTTGAATGGTTATTGAGATCCACTTGGACTTTTCGTAATTGCCCAGTGATTAGACACATTCCAATTAAGTAATAATACATGGGGGAATTTCAAATAGTCACGTGGTGAACGTCCAGTTCCTTTCTCTACGTCTACTTCACTCTCTGGGCCAAATAAAGCCCTCACTGTTACTAGTAGAGACAATAACACACAATTAGTCCGACCCATTCTAAAGTGATTCAGTCCCTTCATAGAATGGGATCATTGCATCTTTTTAAAATTTGCCCTGAGAGTAAAGTGTATCTAATAAAACAGCGAGGTTTTTTTTTTATAGAAGTCACGAGAGTAAGGCCTCGTTCGATTAAAATCAACCACTTGGGAAATCGATTTCTTTAAAGATCCACGAAGAGAAAGATGATTTGGGTCCCCATCTGCTGTCGCGAAAGTAGACTGGCCCACTTGAAACCCCCTTGAGGCCTTGGTTACCAGTCGCGAAGGATTAAAGTGGAGAAAAAAAATGAATGAGTTGTTCGCAAGGTAACCTGAGAATTTTTCTTTGAAATCTTTCTACGAAACTGCGTCTTGTTTGCTAAGATTTTTTTGATTTCTTTCTTTTAGCTCTTTGAACATTTGCGATCCATCTGCTGCTCAAACGAGAGAGTCAGGACTTCTTGGTCCGTACATTGGGTCGGTTTGATTAGAAAGTGGGACAGACTTGCAGTGGCATGAGCTCGTGCTACAAGCCCCTGAGGGCCTTGCCAACCAACACTTACATAAGTCCCAACTCTCTGGTGTATCAGCAGTGAGAGTCCTGTATGCATATATATTCAGACATCTCTCTTGGCTGCATGTGCAACGTGTAATGAAACCCACAAGGAGGGCACGAGCCACTGGCATTCCTTGGCTACTGCAAACTGCATGGTTATAAGTAAAAACAGCACGGCCTTACAGTACCTTGGGTTACCTTATCTTACTTTACATTGCTTTACACCACAGGCAGAGCATAAAGATCAAAATAAAGAAAGGCTTGGTCACGAGGATCGAAAAGAAGCACAAAGAAGGGGGCAGACACAATAACAAAGTGGTCCCCCGGGTCGTGTCATCTCCAGGAAATAATATACCAGTTAAATGGTAAATTATTCCAATAAAAATAATATCGTGGAAATCTCCATTGAGGAAGCTATGCGAGCATTGATCAACAATGATTAATAATTTTTGCAGAAACTCATCATGTGTGCAATGGAAGTATTTAATTGTTGGAGATGGGGATAACTCGTCCAATAAATATGATCTCAAGAGATTAACCGGATCTGGTATTTGTGGGATAACCAGTATGACGTAATAGTGTAGTAAAGAGGACGAGGAAGGAAATAGAAGATAAAAAAATTACAGAAATCAATAAGGATTGATTATCATGAAGAAAACAAGAAGATCCGTCATAAGACCTGGGATGATTTACTTCTGTGATCAGGACGTGAAGTGTACTAAGGTGATCTTCTGATATTGTGTGTACATTTATAAGTGCCATATCGGTACACATTCTCTTGGCAAACACGTCGACCATGTACGTCAACTTCTGGAGGTACCTGGTAGGACATTCTTATGCGCGACCAGTTAACGGGTGCGGAATTATTTAATAGCTATAACACTGTGGCGCGACTAAGCGACCAAGCAAGCTCAAGCGAAATGAAAGTAGCGACTAATAGAGAGAACGACCTTGCGTCGCGACGCGTCGTTCCAGTCCGTCTAGGTAGAGACAAGAGTCAAAGAGCCAGAACCAGGAGCCAGATGGAATCATTTCGATTTCATGTGCCGAAGCCCACTCCCAGTTCCCAAAGCAATACCTTGGAAACGGGGCACGTCGGTATTCGTGCCTGGAATAATATTGTTTCGCACGAGCGGAGACAGGGCTGCCAATTCATAACGATGAATCACGGTGAAATGATGAAAAGATGAATTTTAAAATACCCAAGGGAAAGACAAAAAATCTCCCAGCACGACGTATACCGCGAGCAGGAAATTGTGGGAAGCATAGAAGGAGCGGCCTTGAGGAAGTCATTTCCACCGTTCCGCTCGAAATGTCACCGATGCAGATTGTCAACTTTATATTCTGTGCTGATACTCTCGGTTAGCAATTGTTGCTCTGATGCTAATTCAACTGAAATTTCTTAGCACGTTGAGCAACTTATGAATTTTGGGACTACGTGTATTTTTCTTATGTAGAACGAAGAATCAAGGTTGGGCCGAATGCCGTATCGATGAGGAGAATGTTTATCACTTTTTAAGAAACCTTTCAGTGGACACCGGAAGTAGCTATAGTATTAGAAACCTCGCAGGTCAAAGGTCGTTCGGTTTCACTTCCTGGATCAGGACCGGTGGGTCCCTATGCTTGAGAGAAAAACTCAGGACCTGGACTTAACGGTGTAAGTTTGAATTTGTCATCCTGGCCCTGATATTCTCTTGGTACGTGACTCTTCCTTGTACTATACCTAAGTCTTTTAATAAGACAAACTGTGCAAAATGTCAACCATTCTCTTGTTCCTTAACAGCTGGATGTCGTAGCTCATAAGTACGAACAATGGTCGGGACTTTTCTTCTATTTAGTTTGGACCGTCACTTGCCGTACCTTTATTACAAATGTCCGGTACCCAAGAAGAAGGTCCTTGGTATTGTTCAGTCTCAAGTATTGAACCCTGTCTAAGCAGTGACCATACGGAGCTATTTTTACAACTGTTACAGAAAGCATATGGCGAATTCTTATAGTGAAATATTACCTGAGGCGAATACCATTCAATGTTTATATATAGATATACGCGCATCGATAGACAGACACATGATCTAGAATCCCGAGAAACGTAAGTGACCTTTTCGAAATCGAAATGAGCATCGAAAGCATTGGGCCCCAAGGAAAATGCAAAAACTAACTGGGCCCGAGGGAGTTGATACGTCAGCAACAAAAAAAAAGTCTAGAGCTCAAAAAAGGCGTGGTCATTAGATACCATGTTGCCAGAACATCCATGAGATTATTTAATGTAAATAAAAAGGTTGGTTTCTCACACATTACATTATACTAATTAATTTAATAGATCAATTATAATCGAATTGTGATCCACAGTAATTGCTACAATGACAAGACACCTGATCAATATACTGTCGCTCTAATGTACTCTGCTATACACTAAGTGGTCAGTTTCCATAAGCAGGTGCTTATGCCTAAAGTCTGTATATAATGGACCAGTTCTTAGATCCAGACGAGAAGAATGTTTTGGGCCTTAATCAATTCACGCCTAAGTTCGTACTACTCCACACATCAAATGGCGAACAAGAAATGTTCGCAAGGCTCATAACTGGCCCCGCCATGCATACCGGTAATACCAATCGGACATTGCCAGTATAAGTGAAAGTGTCGCTGGGTCGTTTTGCTTACACGTCGTTGCTTAGAAATCCACCAGTACTGGTTACATATACCCATGCTGATCTGGTCATATCGTTGAGCACGACCATGTAGGCGCGTGTCTACCACAAACACTTGAGTTTCCCTATACCAGTTTGTATGTAGAAGGCTTGTAGACGTTTCTTGAGTTACTTGCCTGCCTCTTTTTTTTTATCAGCATCCATACTCCAGTCTACCTGGAAATTGGTCATGCAGTGCTACCACCTTGTATGTCGAATACAAGTGCGGTAACGCCCGTGAAATCAATTTTGCTTCTCTCTTATGCGGGCCTGACCGATAGCCAATCATGGACACATGGATGCAATGTATTATAGACATATAAAAAAAAGAGAAGGTCTAGTTTAAAAAAAATTAATAAAAGAAAAAAGGCAACGGCCGACTCTTTTCATGGGAATGATTGCAGCAGGCTTTATGGATCTTTGACACTAAGGATACTTGATACTTTGCTACGCCATTGGGAAGGATATTTAATACTTATACCAGTTAAGTAACAACTGTGGGAATTGATCAGGATTATCCTGAATAAATCAATTTATTAATACTATTCTCAGGTACTAATTGAATGGAAAGGTCACTCGAAGCGAATTGGAAATACGGCCCTGAGTACTCATCTTCAGAGTGATGATTACTGTGATGTTATAGCTGATGGTGACACGAGCCGAATTCGAATGCTGTTGATTAAGATAAGTAGGTTGCGCTAGAGTGGAATCGAGGTGGATAGCTCTTCAAGGTCATGTCCTCGAATACGACATAATTCCTAAAAATAATGACGGCCATCATCACTGGGAGTGGAGTTTGAAAGTTCCCAGTATCGCGAAACCAGAACCACCATTAGTTATAAGATTGACTGTGCTTATACAGAATTAAATTATATATCCTTCTATTAAGGACGACCGGATTTGTTGACCGTTAAGAACCGATTAGTCCTCGGAATACCAAAGAGCATAAACTACTCTTATGAATTTACCTTTAAGTCGAGCAAGGACGACTTCATCTGGAGAATTGCTTTATTATCTGCAAGTGGTACAGATCTCTGTCTCTCTGGCTTGATAAACTAACAATTCTAATTAATAATCTAATTAGTCAATCAATTTATTGGATATATCAATATATTGTAAATACAATATCGAATGATTCTGCTGCAAGAAATAATACTTAATGGTCAATGAACCACAACCTCGTAATAAGTGGTAGCTACATACGTAGCATACCTAACTGTCTCCATGCCATTTTCAACGTGTGTGCAAGCCTTTATGAAAATTTCACACGCATCGCTGCTTGCTCACTTTTATACTGAATAATACTTTATTAATTTTATCGCTGTATCATCTTGAGTAATAAAGTTAGCAATTCTCCAGAGGTCTATCCAAGAGTCCTCTCCAAGTCCAGATGTGCATATCAGACTTGACAGGTGTCATAGGTGAACAATATGAAAAAATAAATTCTTTCTCAATTATTAAAAATCTAATAGATCAATTTTTTTATTTCCATTTAAGCAAAGTCGTCTACGCACAATCTAGGATATGAATCACGTTCTGTGCATCTAGAAACTCAAAGGAAAGCTGAAACCGACAGGATGGCAGCAAGTAATTGCGGGCAAGAAGAGTGGACGTCGAGTGGAAGTTTTAGTCGCAGCAAGTTTTTCCGTCAGTTAGAAATTCGCCTCTATATTAGAGAAAGACTTGAAGAAAGGCAAGGAATGAGTGTCAAGAGGAAAAGGATATGGAGAATGTACAAATAGTGCCTGTATGGTATATACCGATGCTACGTTTCACTGGCGAATGGCTGCTCGAGCGACGCAGTCCTGTTATCTCTCGGCTATATGTAAATTCAAAAGTAATAAGGTATTTAGCGGGGCCTACTTTTTTTCGGTACACCATCATGCAGCCGATACACACGACATATGCGTATGAAATGCCGGACGAATTTTAAACGGTGAAAGTCAGTCAAGATCTTCCCTGGATATTCGATACAACGAGATGATTCAAAGGACCCACCGTGTCGTCGCGAAGTCGCTTGAATCTTCCAATTACAGTTCTTCTAAAGAACAAAAAAAAAGACAATAGACACAGTCGAGTCAATGAATCGAGACTAACAGTCTTTGACGATCATCCATAGACTGTGAAGATACGGTTCAGCGAACGGAGAAGGTCTAGGCCTTTAGAATTAGCGAATTCTCTATGCCTCTCATAAGTGCGACAGAGACAAACCCATAGGTGCATGCACAAGTAAGAATAAGACAGACATATTGTTCCGCTAAAATCTCCATGACTCAGAGAGAACACCCATAGATAAATCGGACTATGAACAATGGTATCAGGACATTGCTACCAATTGTTGCTAACTGTTGCTGCTACGAATAGTCTATAATTTGTATAATAATCTTAAGAGCTTCAAGCACCATCCCTTAAGGGACCAGAAATAAATGACTAAGTCTCTCATGAGTAAGAGGCCCGGGGTAGCGGCCAGGCAACCAAGGAAACAGTCAGGCTCCATGTCTGGGTTATCCAGCCACTCCGGATATATATATATATATATACAGAGAATATCCCATGGAAAACTGTTCGTGACCAAAGAATATAGCTGCTTATCGCCATGTAAATATCCCCATGGACTTTTTTTCTATTCTGGATGACTGTACACTTGTATCCGGTCTTGAAGCCAAGCGGTACCAAGTTACTGAGCGAAAAGACGTTGGTATTACATAGGCCATGCGGATATATATATTGTGTATAAGCAGAAAATGTACTTCACAGTGTTTACCGTCGTTTATGCGCGTTTATGTACTCGGGGTGACTGCTCCCATACGACTGAACCCATTCTGTACCAATGCACGCGTGCTCCTATGCACAACAATAGATATGTGAAGTGCAGGTGCATATGGATGACGTCATAGGTACCATTGTTTCGGATTATAACTACTGTGTAAATTGTAAACTGCCTTTTCTTTTTATTATAGTGCATAAAATCGCATGGGACTCGAACGACTAGTGTTAAGGGTTGAAAGATGGTTTGATTTTTTTATTTGTTTTAAAAATAATTATCAAATTTTGATGCTTAGTGGATGCGCGTCAGCGCACGTGGATCCTGTGTGAATTGTTTGGGTAAATGAAAGACGTGACGTCATAGTTAAGTATTAAAATATGACTGTAAATAGGGCGTATGCGATGCGTGATGACTTTTGAGTTAGAACCGAGTGGGCCTGGAGTCATTTTTTTTTATTTGCTGGGTATGGATGGCTTTGAGAATTGAGATCGATCTGGGCCCTGAAAAGTTATAGGTGTGACGAGGAGAGTCGGTGTATTGGGACCTACAAAATTTCTGGGGCTTGTGTGGGCCTGGCCCCATAGTACGTATAGCCGGTCCGACTGCATTTTACGCTCCTGCACACGAGGAGATGCATGAGCGTGTTCGTTAAGGCCCAGAAAGAAAAACGTAAGAGGGTCCTGTTCTTCTTTTTTTTTTCTGTGTGTAAATGCGTGTCTGCATCAGGCCCATGTGCAAAACAGATGGAAGATATTGGGTTGCTTGGGCTTTAGCAATTATTTGAGCTTTTTCGTGATTGCTTCAGGGGTTTTTCTCGTTGGACGAGGCCCAAAGTTTTGTTGTTATAAGGCCCTTTATTTGGTGAGATAAAACGAATGAATACTTTTGAGACTTGGTTTAGTTTTTAATAATCAGTTTTTTTTTTTTCTCTCGAGGATTCCAGTACCGTGAGAAGTGCGCCTGGGCCCATGTATGCATTCATTGTACATACGTATATGTCTTTTTTGGGCCTCATTCGAAAGGACTCGAGCTACTTAAGGACACTTAAGATTCCCCGAAGGATACACCCACGTCTAAATGCATACATTCATAGAATTCTTGAGGGGTATATGAGGGAGACATTTGTAGAGAACGTAAGGTGCGAGAGATGTGTGTGCGACTCTCTCTCTCTCCTCTCTCATCACAAGTTGGTAAGACCCTCTCTTTCCTTTCTCTTCCTTTACTCTTTACTCGGACACGCCTGGAATCACAATTTCAAATTCTCCAACCGGTCTCCAAGCGAGCCGATCGCGACGTGCGATCTGTCTCTCTTTCTTTCTCTCTCTCTTTCATATTATTTTTCTTTCTCTTTCTTTTTCACTCATGCTCTTCCCGTTCCTTCAGACACTAACTCGCTCTTTCCGTTCCTTCAGACCAAAATCGATTACCGATTCTAGTGACGATTTGCAAAGGAGTTACGACGAACGGACTCTATTTCAGCAGAAGGAAGGATTCTTTACGGATCGTGGGATACCGCTCTGGCCGGCGTTCAAATCACCGTCTAGACGCTACTTTAAACTATTTAATGACATCCCTCACGAGCCCTTTTACATCGTTCATGGAAGGTTTACGGGGAATCCCATGAGGGTTCCTGGGAATAGTATTTTCAACATTGAGACTACGTTAGACGATTCCTTCAAAGGATCATCGTGAACTAAGAGGGTTGATACTTAAGGTACCGTTAGAAAATAATACGAAAAATTGTCAGCAGCATAGAATTTCAATAATACAGGATAGAAAAGGTAAGATCCTTTGATACTATTCACTCAATAACGAAGAAACGTGAATAATAATAATTGACAAGAAAAAATATAACTTACCCTTGTATTCTCTAGATCCCCATGGCACTATGAAACACCGTATCACAACGCATGTAATCGAATATCCCGTCAAGTTCCTGAATCCAGCGAAAGAGAGTCAAGTACAAGATTATTGGATAAGTCCCAAAAGAATCGAAGGAGATAAAGGTAATCGATTGGGTCTAACAAAAATGAAAAATGCACACAAGGATAACTTAGATGGTCTAAAGGAGACGTTTTCTTCAACGATCCACAGTCACCCTTTTGTTTCTGTTTTTTTTTTTTTTTTTTGGTAATACAAAATTCTGCTTGATAAGAGAAGACAAAAAAACTGATAAAGCCGCCGGTTCAACGCGACAGTGTAAGCGCAGTGCGTGTAACGATGTCCGAACGTTGCGAGCGCGTTTCGCGGCCTTCCTTCCCCACCGAATGGAAGCGGACTTTGGGCCCGTTCACGATGCCCGGTCGTCTCGGGCAAAAGACCACGAAGGCCTCGACGCAAGCGCAGCCGCAAACGGACCCAGTGAAAGGTGGAAGGGAGGGCCATTTTACTGTATGCCAACTTTATACCTATACCAACCGATATCCCTTCACGGGGCTCTCTTCGGGGACCTATACCATGGTTGATTGTGTGGTGGCTCACCTGTTGGGACTCCTAGATGACTCCGGGTACTAAACTGTTCAGGTGGCAGCACCTTGCCTGAATCATCTACCTGTTCTCTGAGACCCACCCTCCTAAACACGAGAGAGGGAGAGAGAGAGCTACAGGTGTTTTCAAATATATTGCTGACGACTGTTGCTTTTGGTGGGAGGTAGAGAATCGAAAGACCCTTTCACATTTAAATTATACATTTTTATATTTTACTAATTTCTACCTTTTTTTTTTTCTTACAGGTCTATCAGGACTGCTTCGACTTCCTTGATATACGTTCTCGCGTATCATCTGTTAACTGGATTCTTTATTCTTACGAGCATTATTATACCTCTCGTGAGGTAGTGTTCTGCCAAACTGCGTGTGTCCCAATGACGTAACTGTGTGTATAGGATGGAACTACTTCCGGAATGTGTGATGCGCCTCAGTGAACCGTGTGCCAGAGAGAATAGGGTGTAGATAGTAAATTCCATATGTAGACAACGTACAGGCATACCTGTAGACGTTATAAAAATTCTAATTACTTGAAAAGGAAAGTAAAAAATAGTTACAATTATAAGAAATAATATTGAACAAGCTGATGAGTGTTATCTTGGATTTGATACTCATCGTTAAATTCCTTAAACGATTCACACATCTGATATTTCAATGATTCATCAGTCATTCTCTATCAATGATTATTTGGACAGTGGAAATTGCGTTGTTGGTACTGCTCGCATCAGTGGAGCTAACTGCTATTAAATTTATTGAACCACTGGCACATATCCAGTAACACCTATTGTATATGCGCAGGTGCTTGTGAATGCGTCACTCTAGTTGTTGATTCTGAAATCGACGAATCGCCTTCCGAAAGCCTCAAAACATTGCAGTGGACTTTCAATTGAAAGTGAAAATCTAGTATTCAGTGCTCGAAAGTAAATTCTGCGAATTCCAATAGAATGTTACACTTTCCATTGAATGCCATTCGATAGTTTTCAAAAATAAATAAAATACAAGAAATTCAACGAAAGACACAACGGATTAGAATGATTTATTAAAATCCCACTGACAAGGGCATGGATAAAATACACGAGAACCAAGTGTAATGAAAAATAATCATTAATCCTACTAGTATCATCTATATATATATACAATCAAAGTAAAAGAGTCCCTACTAAAGATTTTACATCAGACCCAAAAACTTGTAAAATTATCCAATATTTTATTTCTTTCCAATCAGTTTTCTAGTTTCTGATCATTTTCCAACTTTTTGTTTCTTGCATTCTTTTTTGAGGTTCACCGAAACACCTTGGCGTCCTCCACCCCCGCAACTTTTGATTCTATAATTAATTACTGCGCATGATTAAAATCAGGTAGTTCTTTCCAAATATTGTTTAGACTCTATGGATCCGTAACTATGCGTATAGCGACCACTGTATGAGGCCCTTGACCACGCTCCGGCCCTGTTCGAATAGCTGTTACAGGCAATAAGAGAATTCATTCCGCTGGGTCTGTCAATTGGGACCCCCTGACCCCGGACACCCAACGGAAGACTTATGCTGTTACTCCTGACGCTGCAAGTCAATGAGGCCCTCAGATCTTCGCTGGTGCCAATCTCTGTATATGGTTTGGGACCCGTGCTACCGCAGCTCAAGAAGAGTGTTGCTACGATACCCTAAAAAAAATGATTTGTTAATGTATTAACATTTTTCCAGAAACACTGAAAATTTGTGAATGACTCAAGATAGTCAATGAATTATACTGACCACGAGGAGATGCAAGAGTACTATGAACATGGATGCATTTCTAAATCCTATAGTATCCATGAGAATACCTGCTACGCTGGGCCCAATAAAGGCCCCTAGTGCAAACGTACTAGTCCACAGACCACTGATGAGTCCGTACGTTTCTAAATTATTTGGAAATCCATAGGATCTGTAAAGAATAATATATAGATATATGTTATGCGTTAACAGTATTGCTCCTAAATAATGGCAACTTGTTATACAGCTGTGTTATAACGACCCATCGACAGGCTTACATGGAAATTCTTAAGGCATCTGTAAAACTTGCTACGAGTTGGGCTGACATGCCTAAGCCATGTATTACAAGCCCTAAAATTGTCATCCAAATGATGGTGGCTCCTGGGATAAAAGGTGCTGGACCCACTAAGGAAAATCCTACCATTACCAAGACGCATCCAATGACTGTTGCTACCTAAAAATTTATATGGCAAGTATAGTTAGTGTGTTTTGATTATTGAAATTCATCAGGATCATGATTTACCTTTGGTTTTGAGTATTTATCGCAAATCCAACCCCAGGCTGGAGCTGTGAGGGCGTATGTGCCACCATTTATAATGAACATAAGGCCCAGAACTACTGGACTCAGGTTGAATTGACGTAGATGAGGCTCCAGTGTCGCCTGAAGGAAACCGATACTCATGCTTGTTACAATTATGGAAGCTGCTGCTACCATTACGCCAGGAATCCTTAGAACCTTCATGAAACCTGGGATGGATAGGATGAAATTTTGTAAGATTTCTTGAAAATTCCTAAGCACTCATTTGGCATTAAGTGTATTGAGTTTGCATTTAGGTTTTATACCTCCGGAGTCTTGAGTATCTTGCTCGTTATTGTCATGAGTCGGCAGGACAAAAGCTGTCATGACAGCTGCCAAGAATAAAGCTGATCCTAGCACAGCGAAAGGAGTTGTATAGCCACCAACCTAGATTTATGTATATCAGTCCAAGGATTTTTCACAAGTCCATAAAACCATGAGTTTTCTAAATTTGCGTCTAGTTTACCAGACCAGAGATTACCTGATAAAGGGCCCCGCCGACCGTAGGCCCAACGATAAGTCCCAGACCGAAGAATGTCTCGAGACTTGCAAAAGTCGTTGCGACGTTATCTGGAAATTCTTTAGCGATAATGGCGAAGCTCGCTGTAAGAAAAGCAGCATTGCCAAGAGCCTCGACGATCCTAATGACGAAACTAAGGATGATGAAAGGATAATGACCCTCAACTTTATCCAGGAGGCCAAAGAAAATGGCGCAAGTACCAGTTGTTAGAATTCCTCCATTGAAGAGAAGTTTGGGCCCTAACCGGTTGAGCTGTTAAATTAAAGTCTTATGTTTTCTATTACAAAAATTAAAAAAGCACTGGCTGGCAATCAAGAAATTTTGATTTTACATCAAGTCATTGTAATATCAGAAATACTAGTGTCCAATGCTTCCTGGCAGGATTTCCAGAGACTATTGTACAACTATCTTATGTAATTAGGAATCATTAAAATGTTCGTTAGACATAAAACTGGACTCACATGTTGCCCATACATGGGACTTATGATGAAGACTACAAATTCGAATATACCAAAGACCAATCCGTACTCAGTAGCGGAGGCGCCTTTTTTCTCAGCCTGTGAAATAGAAAAATTTGCTTCGTTATAATATATGTTTACTGGAAGATTAGTCGGCGTAAATTATTTTATCAGTCCGAATTGTAATTAACTCGCCTTGCAGATAAATTTTGATAAACTTTCGACACTCTTCGATTCGATCGAAGAATGTATTAACACCGAATCGTCATCCAAATATCTACAGACCAGTTTGAATTTCGTCGAGAAATATTTTAAGATTGATCGCAACATTAATTCTTTGGTTTTGATGAAATTTTCAATTAAATAACAACCAGTTTCTATCGAAATACGATATAATCGGAGTGACAAGTAGAAGCGTCATCCTGACCCTACGACCTTAAGAACATTAACGAGCTACGACACGAGTTTACTATGACTGATAAGGACCATTAACGTCAGCTTTGCGTAGCGAATCTTCAATTACTCAATTTACATCTCGTATCCTAATTACTTCGTATACTTTATTCCAAATAAAGATCACCCCGAGTATCCTGACCCTGGTTCAGGATGAATGACTGAATAATTATACATTCTAAAAGGTCTCCAGTAAAAGATCCCATGACAATACTAAAATAAATTTAATCCGGGGTCAGTGACCATTATTCCTGAGTCTAGACAATTCTGATACGTCAAAGAGTGATTAAAATTAATAACGATAATCATAAATCCTTAATTAGCCTTACCTCGTGAGGATAAAATGGAGCCTGCAGAGAGACACAGATTGCATTGGCAAAGTCAGCAATGCTGATCACTATTAAGGTCAACCACTGCCTCTTGGTGAACTGTCTAACCATTTTCCTAATTTTTTTTTGTTAAGGTCAACTTCTGAAGACGTTTCCACCCGACGGTTCTGCCGAGGGCGAATGAGGTCGCGTCGGGGGCCACGTCAGATGTCTGACATGGGACGCTTCAGATGTCTCGCGAACGACTGACTCGAAGATTGTCACTTCTTAGCTTCTGGTAAACACTAAATAATGGTCTAACGCTGTTCAATGTCTCGGTATTGCTGTTCCTTTAAGGTTGGACGCCTTGCCGGGTCAGAGGTCGCTAGATATGTCCCGCCACAGTTCTGATTCATTATCACAACATTATATGCACGGACCGGGCTCTGAGCTGTTACCGACACGCGCCACAATGCTGAAACGACCTGTAGATGCTGTTTGGATGTTCTATTTTGCCTGGGTGTAGCACGCTTTCTTCGATAACGTATATTTTATTTACTATCGGCTTGATAAATACTATTGTATTTACATACGTTATTATTATATAGGGATTTATTGTGCTAGACTATACAATTAGTACTGTAAAGATTGAGACCTGTTCTTACGACGAGTTTCTTAATTTTCTTGTTTTTATTTGTTATTTACAGAAAAGTTACTTAAGGTACAAAATACAAAAGGAAAAGCTACAAACTATGGCCCATCCAAACCATGAAATTTGGAATAGACATAATGAGGATGTGGGTGACCATATTTTTGTTTTGGAAAACAGGAATATTCCAAAAGTCACTGGGATCGCAATCAGGCACTTTTTGTACGGCTCTCTCTCTCTCTCCCTTCTCAGGAGAAACCCTGATTGAAATTTATGTAAAAAAAAAAATTATTTCGTACTTAGTCATCATGCAACCAAACCTTCATGGGCACTTTGGTAAATGCAGTATTGAGAAAACCCTGGAAATGCTTGGCAATGCTTGCACTGGCAGCCGGTCTCATCTCTTCAATAATTTCCTTGGCGTTTTGGTTCAAAAATTGATTCATTGCCTGACCAATTACGTTGTTTCCATTGAGTTGATCTATAATACGAAACCGGGCACGTCCCAGACTGAAGTCAATGAGCAAACGTTCGATTCTCATGTAACGTATACCGTCTCGTATTTCTTGAATACCCTGAACCCTGGCAATGGCTGCCACGTCGCCTATGAATCAAACAGATAAGATATACTCAGGTGAAAAACTGAATATCCAGACGGTATCAATTGATCGATACTTACCAAAATGAGCCCAAAAATCACCGTGACTCTGAATAGGAAACAGTAGGACATTCCCAGCTACTTCGTATTGGCCTTGTAATTCGATATTTGGAATGGTAAGATGAAGGTCCAGTCTCAAAGTAGGTATATCCACTCTAACTTTTCCGACTGAATAATTTCCAGGTCCCACGGCTGTGATGTTAGAAAAGAGTGCACTGACCCTTACTGCACCTTGTCCATTTTCCATACCAAGTTGCGGAATATTCAAAGGCTCGATTGGCGGCAATTCCAATTCCGGAATACCTAAAGAGTAATGGGAATAAGATGGAATAATCATTGTCCAGCTAAATATTCAAACAATTGGTACAACTACCTTTCACCAAGTAAGGTCGCAGATGATTGAACGTCTTTTGTATACAGCTATCAATCTTTTCATCCGATCTGCGGCACGGTAGAATATATTCAGCTGTGAATCGAAAGAAAAAGAAAAGACCTTTGGTCAGTATAAAAATTACCAAAAATTGTATGCAAAAGAACAATATTATTTATGGTATCGTGCCAGCTTCTAGTTTTCATACAGACACAAGGACATTTTCTCAGTGCACAAGTTTCACCTAGGAAGCCTCTCCGTAAATAACCCAGGGATCTCTTTCTAGGACGCGACAGAACGAACGACTGATATAAACAATTGCAAATGGTAACACGTATTGTCAGTAATAACGAGTCTAGAATTACAATGTGATGACAACAATGGACTTAGTCATGAAGATAAGAAGGAGAATCTTGATAGATATATTTACTAGAAGGTAATACGAATAGTAAAACGCATTAGCGCCAATATTTCATAACATAAAAATAGAAAATTCCAGAAAAGAAAGACATTCATCAACGTCCAGATAAAGACGATGCAATGTACATTGACACAAGAAGGAATGTGCTGTAAGAAATGCCTGTAACAACCAGTCATGCAATGCACAGTATTTTCTAAACTGGCTATCTTCCTGTTTCCGGTGCCATTGCACAATGACTCTCACTTCCGGTTCAGAGGATTAGGACTCTTATAGGTAAACAGCTTTAAGTTCCTTTTTGAACTAATTATCTACAATGGGTATTTTAGTTTGTCATTGAACAGTGTGGCGCTGCTGTATTTCTATGAAATACGTCATAGCATCAGAAGCAATGGTGAGCCACGCTCTCATTATTACAGGCAACTTCTCGCGAGATACTTGCACTTTCACTCCTACCGCTTGAGAAAAGCACTGTACGGGGACTCAAGTCCCAACTTTCTCCAGCCAATCCTGCCTCCGTCGATTATGCAATCTCTGACATAACCTTCGCCACGCCATCGGAGTATGTTACGACATGTTTGCTATTATACCTATCCAAGAACCTGCCCTCCTCTGCCTCCTTTGCCACCCCTTGGGACTTACCCGTACCTTCTTAACTGTTTATGGCAACCGATGCAACGTTGAGCCATGCCAATTAGCCAACGTCGTGCGAAAAGTATAATTTAGTCACAAAGCGAAACGTATAAATATTACAAAATTTGTCTTACGAATTTTATAGTTCTGTCTATATGAAATATTGACTTTTTTTTATTCTCTTAATTTTGGATCTATAGAGTTTTTGTTATAACCAATGTTGGATGTTTATAATTTAATATAGATCTACTTTATTATTTTAATATTACAGGTTTCTTACGCGTCACGAAGTCAGGCTCGTTTGCTCCTAGATTCTCTGCAAGGGTTTCTTCGGTTGTTGTCCCAGAAGATGACTCATCTTGAGCCAAAGGATCCTGTCCAAGGACTCCCAGCAAGAGGATGCCAAAGGATAGAATTTGAAGAAGGAACATCCTCAATGATTTTTCACGATCCAGTTTTTTAAGAAATTATCAAACGATTCACTCCTCAGATTTTTTCACAATATCATTTCGTTGCACAAGACTGTAAATTAATTAAAAAATTATTTTTTTCTCATTCAGTCCAAAGATATTCTTTATTTATTGTATTTTTTTTTAGGATTAATTTTCACCTAGATTTTCCTTGGTTTAACTGCAATTGATTAATGGTGGGAACCAGGTTTATCACAGTGGCCCGGACGTAGGATACTCCTAAAGCATCATTCACACCTAATAGACTAAGAGGACAAACTACACGCTGCTTTGTGATAAACTAAAGACGGGCCCCGTTCATATTCTGTCTTATATGCGAAAGCCCCTACTACTCTCAAGACGTCTAGACCCGCTCCTTTAAGAAACGACGCCGCCGTCTCTTTCTTGGTCGAGAAGTCACACGAAACGAGTCCCTAAAAACCCAAGTAAGCGAAAAGTTACATTTTAACTTCTTCCCACCCTCCACCACTCACCTAAATTCCCTTCTTTCTTACAATAATACAAATCCTATTACTACTACGTAGTTGAGCCTCATAATATTTTTACCCTTGTCTCAGCATATCTTATTTGCGTCATTCTCCATACAGCAAGATAATGAATTAAAATTTGTATGGATTATGCGAATCCTGAGAAATCAAAAGTCCAAGAATGTCACACAGTTAGAAACCTTTATTTATGCATTTATATGTTAATTTCGTGCGGATTACGCTTCGCCACGTTGTACGCATAGAGAGTTATTAGTGTATTATTTAGAACAGTCACACAAAGGACTGTTAAATTATAAAGGAGAAAGAAAAGATAAGACACGAGTGGAGGGAGTAAGAAAAAAAAAAAAGGATACAAGAAAAATGGAAAAGTTAGCAATGGCCGACACGATGTCCTCGTGACTGTGTCACAGTTATCCGAAACCAAGGTACGCAACTTTTTTAATTTCCCAACTGTCCAGCCTGACCTCACTTAACTTATCAATATTTGAACAAATCATACGAAAAATATATTAACCAAAGAGAAACACGACTTCCATATAATAAAGCCGTGTCTGCAGAGACAATAAGAATTTTAAATACGCCATTGTCATCCGTATAAGCAGCCTGCAGAATGCATATGAATGAAAAAATATTCTTCGTTTCAACATTGAATTCCACGATAGCACGGACGAACGACATTCCGACGTACTTGACACGTGCCGCCATCTTTAAACAACCCCTGATCTATCTAAATTATATAAATCTTCACCAACAGTGATGAAGCTGGTGCCAGCTTTTGATTCAGAAGAAATCAGAATAAGATCCACTCAAAAATCCAGTCGGATGGCACACTAGGACTTTCTTAGTTGGATCCAATTGGGCACTCCGATTACGCAATTGGTGAGGCACATTCGCAAAGATATTCAACGGTCCCCGTTTAAACGGCCAATCTCTCGAGGCCCAATTTATCTCTAATCTTTTACACTGTTTGGAGAAATCTGCGTGGTTCGCTGTACGCTATTACTCAACGGCTGTATAAAAGGTGTCCTTTTAGTAACAGTTGAATACCGACGTAAACGTAAAGGTCTTCGCATATTTCTATTACAGCATATTGTAAAATCTTAGTCTCTTAAGCTATCGTGAGTCATATTAATACATATGCGTATTTCTATTTTGCTTATATCCAATATATATATATATATATATATATATATATATATATAAACACACACATATCACAGGGACATTCTGCATGCATAGTACTCAATTATTTATACTTCTACTCTTATGGTACAAATACATATTCGAGACACGAATCCGTTCTACGGATTATGATTATTATTCTTAACAGTACACCAGTCATTTCCTGAATTCTTCCTGGTAGCACACTACACATCCAAGTATTATGAAAGTCTTCTTAAAAATTGCGACGTAGCAGTAGACTTGTTCTTATTGTCTAATAATAACATGTAACACTACTATATAACATGTCAGTCTGGTTACATATATCAGTATATAACTAAAGTTTAATGCAATGCTTTAAACCCTTTGAGTTATGGAATTATTACGTACATACTCTATGGAGACTATTGTAACTCGCTTGTCTATGACAGTCCGGATGGTTTACGACTCTGTTTCCTCTTTAGTTTTCTTGAAAACTTTCAAAATTCCCGCGTAACGACTGTATATACTTCTCGGTAAAGAACTATGCAAATTATTTGTTTCTCGACTTGCGATTTCGTAAAAAAAAAAAAAGAAATGAAGCTTACGTGTACCAAGGTACATACGTGTTGTGCTCGACGTGTTTTCTATACGAGAATCTGGACTATTAGGTACAAGGACACTGTCGCCATTTACGAACGTCTAGCTTAAGAAAATTTCGAATCCGCATGGGTTTGCAATATATGCTAATGCATGAATGAGCTGGTGAATTGTGAAAAGTGAGAATACTTTGTGTAATGTATGATTAACGTCGGACGCCTGAAACGATGCAACCCTTCATTCATGATAGTCAAGACGGATCAGTACCATTGGGGGTTATGATATAACTGATTGTATATACATTACATTATTTTAGTCTCTTCGAGGCATCGACTTTTATTCTAATTGATTTAATGCCATTCTTACATGTTCATTCACTCATTCTGGTAACAGTGTTTCTAGTGGATACTTGGAGTAAATCTTGTTCGAGAAATTCTTGAAGAGATTAGCAACTGTATCCTCCAGAGCTGGCTTAATCTCGGCTGCCACAGTCTTCCAGTTGTCGTTGAGGAAGAGATTCATGGCGTCGGCGAGCGTCTCGTCACCGTTGAATAAATTGTCCAATTGGACGCTGGCATGACCGACGTCAAAGTCCACATAGAAATCGGTTACCCTGGAGTGAGTCTTCCCAGTGACGCGATCCTTGTAATGCTCGCTCTGAGTCGTCACGATGGCGTCGATGTCTGTGTAATTACCATAAGCGACGCCCTTACCGGTTATTGGTAACATTAATATCTTTCCCTCCATTGTGTAATTTGACGTCATCTCCAGACGCGGGACGTATAACTTTAATCTAACACGATCCTTGTCCAGATCAATCCTACGGTTAGAATCGTTATTGTAATTACTTTTGAATTATTCATATCCGATTAATGTTTATGGATGATTCACTCACTTTACACTTTTCAGAACGAAGTCCGTAGCGCCGCGTACTTTGATGTTGGTGTAAGTTGAACTCAGAGAGACTGGACCTGCTGCTTGGCTGATCTCGACCTGGGGTACGTACAGTGGCTCACATGGTGGAATATGAAGGGATGGAATTCCAACTCTAAGATGCGGCCTCAAGGATTCCACGCTGTGTTTTATGCACTCGTTCAGGTTGGGATCATTGCGATGACATATTTTAAGGAAGGACGCTACGCATGAAGAATAATTTTATTGTATTTCTATTTTAAATTCGATCAAATTGTATGGGACGTGTACGGCACTTACGGATTTCTGGTGTTGATCTCGACCTACTAATCAGAAACAGGACCAGGACTGGTATAAGCTTCATGACTGTCATTGTACTGAGGAGTAGCTCAAAAAAAACGTTAATTCACTAATCATTCCTCGGGCTGAAAATGCGCTGACGGAGAATGCAATGCGCTGACTTTGCTATTTATTGACTGCCAGTTGGGCTTCACTGTCTTTTGCGTGAATATGGTTACTGGGTCTCATTGGCTGTCCACTGCGCAATCTGTTAAAACATTGCTGGATTCTGAGAAGCCGCCATTTATTGTTACTTCGTAATAAAAGTGTGTTACAATTAATATTATAAACAATTGTTCAATAATGCAAAATGTGGTAGCAATTCAATAATGATCCAGATAGTATCACCGTACCTTACCAATTGCAATTGGTTCTTTGCAATCGTTTCCTGTATGATTAAAATTCTGGTTTTTTTTTAAATCATTATTTTATGGAAATATCGGCAAGGTCGGTCGAAGACCTTGCCCTCCATTAAGGATATAAAAATACCTGACTAATGTCAGATGAACCAGTTAGTCAAGCTGCTGTGGTCCATGGCCCAGATTTGCGCCCTTCCACCATCTCCTATAAAAACCTCCCGGACTCATCGTCCTCTTGCATTCAGTGCAGTTGCATCGATGCAAAGACTATTGTTCGTTATTAAAATATTAAATAAAAAAAGGATCAATTTTGAAATGATCCTTACTCAATTTCTTCGTATCCTCGTTTGAAAGACGCTGTATCGTTTCTTCTATGTGCCCAGTGATTTCCTGTTTCCTAGTGATATTCATTGTGATTACACTCACACTTATATTAATCTATAAGCCGGTTCACATTTGGCAAATCAATACCATTGATTAAGGATTGAGAAAAATTTGTTTTGAAGATCTTAAGGATATCCTGGAACCATGAGGATCCTGCTGGTCTTAGCTTTGACCTCCTTGGCGAGGTGTTCCTTACTGGAGATGTCTCAAGTACTCTGGACCAAACTGCTGGCTGGTGGAATCACAAAGATTGGTACCCTGGACCCTTTAAGAGTTCCTGTGATTAAAGTAGATCAATCAGAGGGCGATACGAGATACAGAATTGTTCTAAGGAATTTGGAGATCAAGGGATTCAATGAATCTACTCTTGAATCTGTCCATATAGCTCGAGGACGTCTCAAATCAAATCTTAGTGACTTTGAAGCTGGATATGTTAGCTATAACGAATTAAAGGATCTAGATTCGATTAGATACAGATACCATACACTTGTCAAGGAGCCTAAAAATGGTACTGTTTCAGGAAGATATATTGACAGAGGTACTCAGCTGTCAGCAAGTGATAAAACACTGGGCAGAGTTCAGGAACAAGAAAAAAAAGAATCCAAGACTATGGAGAAGGAAAATAAAAATTTGGATGCTGTGGCAAATTCACAGAGTTTCAGCACTCTTAGAGATCCTAATGCTGTGAAAATTCAAAAAATTCTGAATACTTTAAAGTCTCGACAGAATAGTACAGCTTTTGATCAATCTGTATCTTCCGGTGATTCAAGAAATTCACCTGCCAATATTCACGTGGTGTATGCACAAAGTGTAAAGGACAATGATCAAGATACAGAAGCGAAGGATTTATTGAATGAAAATTCTCAAGGTGTGTTGATTCAGTGTTCTAGAAATTGTAACAGGAAGCAAAGTCCTTCGAGAGGACAAGAACGATACCAGTCACAAATTTCTAAGGATACTGCTGATGGAAGCCATTTTGATGAACGCGCAGAAGACGTTGAAGCGTCAGCTTCAGAAAATTTGGAGTCAAAGGAAAAATTATTGAGAAAGGACGAAAGTTCAGTGTCTAATACATCCCTGAGAGAGGGGCGACGTTATCAGACACTAATTAATAAAAATGAATTTAATGACTCAATTTATAATCCATCATCAACAATTCCATTGGAAAAACGTTCAGGATACGTGGATATTATTTATGCCAATGGGAAGGATCAGAAGGTAAAACATTTTGGAAATCTAAAAATAGACTCTGACGGGATCCCTGAACTATATAGCCTGGACGATATCGTGAAGGTATACAATTATTAAATTAATTAATTAAATGAATTAAATACAAAATATTGATTAATTTTAATTACAATAATTAATTAAGAAAAATTGGTTATCAAGATCCTGCGAGAGAATAGGAGATACATCGTTCACAATTTTACCGAAGGAGAGTCCTTGCTCAAGAGAAATAACTTAGAACGGATTGCACAGGAATCTGATAGGATAAAGGATCTTATCAGATATGCAAAGAATTATCAGGAAAAACACGGCTACTACGAAGAGGGTATGCAATTAATTTATCACTATGGCGGCCTAAGTCCCAGTAGCAAAACAAGCCAGGAGTCTGATGACAAAAAGTCGAATGAAACCAGACGAAAAAAAAGGAATCACTCTCAGGACGAAACCGAGGAGGTAAACAGATACGTTAAATATGTCCAAAAAGGATGTCCTGAAACATTAAATAAATTTCAATTTCCCAGGATGACGTGATGCACGTGATACTAAGGATCCACGTACCACTGCTTCGTGTAAAAGCCGGTTACGTTCTCACTGGTAAGGTTGGCGACGAACTTCTACGCGGTAATGGACTGCTCCATGGAAACTTCAGTAAGTCCTAACAACCAAAAAAGAAATCAATAATTTATTTCCTAGAAAAACCGTAGTTATTTTTATTTTTTAAAAACTTCCTTTTTGCATAGCCAACCTAACCGGCGACTACACCCTGGAATTGAAGAGGAATAAGGATACTAATGAAATGATAGTGAGAGCAGCTCGTGCAAAATTGACCTCGAGAAGCAAACAGATCCATCTGGATGGTATGGATGATAAAGGACCAGTGAGGTCAATCTTAGTTCACGGTAAGCTAATACGTCACGCCATTATGCATTGGCAGGAAGTCGTACCAAGTGGTCATTCAGGAAAAACGACAAATTCCATTGATGAAAGTTTCTACGAGAGTTTCTGTCAAGCCAGTGATTTTAATAAATATTGGTTTTATCCGTATTTCATGCAGGCTGTTGCTATACGCAGCGCCATCTTGGTTAACTCCATACAGAAAGAGTACGTTACGTAAAGTCATCAGATGATTGCGTGTAGCAGAGTAATGAAGTACTTAAATCTTTCTGATAGATTCCTATCTTTTTTCCGAATGACGAAATTCTCGAATTTTCGTTTTTTTTTTTTCGAAATTTCACATTCCCGTTTGACTAACCTCCAGCAACGTTATTTTTCCGCAGCTCCATTTTCCCTAATATTATAGACGACTTTCCGATAGCGTGTGAAGTTATGCAAAATGTGGTTTTTTCGTGAAAAAGACAATTCAGGAAAATAACGCTGCGGAAAGATATTTATGTGGAAATGTATATTTTCCAGAAAATGTGATTTTTCGTGAAAACAACATGGAAATGCAAATTTTCCAGTAAATGATTTGGGAATGTAATCATACGAGAAGACAATAGTGACACCTTCCTGGTGACTCCGTGTTTCAAGATTCTTCGACTGATGCTCGATCATTGATCATTGATCCTGATCCAGATCCGTCATTCTCTGTAATCATACTTGGAATCACACAATTGTTTTATAATGACTTTCATTGAATGATTGCACGTGGAATTTAACCTCTTTCCCTAAATCCCGTTATAGTCGATGTACAACTGTAAACACACTGGTCAACACTGTCACTGCAGTAACTTTCCTTTGCAGGTTTAATGGCTGCTGAAGCTGTGGCGGCCATGTTGGCTGACGACTTGGCTACTAAAGCATTGAGTGAAAAAATGGCTGATTCAATGATTTACAAAATGTATAAGACACTTCCTATTGAGTGACGACAATTCTGATTATTATATAATAATAATTAAGATCTTAATTTATTTATTTATAAATAGCACTTATTACACTGTACACAGGTAATCTATAGAATTATATACTATAATTATAAATATTTAATTAATACTCCCTCTTTTTTCGTTTGATATCCAGCTTCAATTTTACTGTCAAATTTGACAGCATTCCTGCAACTCCATACCTTGATTCAGTACCAACTGTCAAAGTTCGTCGGATGACTCAGACCTCTGGCTCTGACAGACCTTATAGATATTTGATGAAGAAACTTTTCTAATTAAAAATAATTGTTATCAGCTTATCAATTCAAAGGCTTGATTGGTATTGTTACAAAGGCCGCTGGATAATTCACGTAATTATCTACATCCCATATATAATGATAATTCCCGGAAAGAGAAGATTCCAACGTCCATCCGGAGTGCATTAACGCGAAGACGTCTATCGTGAAGGATTTGTCAATAATTGTAGTAGGGGTACCAAGGAGTTACGGCCCTGACTGAGTTAAAAGGGGCCATTCTACCGTGATAAATTCACCTAGTGTACTCAGAGTGGGGTACACCCGGAGAAAGTGCACTTACTTTATAAATACCGGCATACTGGGGCCATTGGACGCATTTTCAATATCACCACCGACAACATAGCAATTGGGTAAACAAACGTAAAACAACAATTTCCATAATCCTGTGTATACAAAGAAACAAAAAATCAATAAACGTGGATACAACAACAACAAAGATGAATATCCTTATCGGCTTCATGATACTTGCCTCCTGGTCGAGGATCGCCTTATCGGAATTGCGTGAGTATACATTTTTTTTTTCTCTAAAAATTGAAATAATAAATAATCAATGATATTCATTTAATGATTTAATTCCATTTCTCGTATCACTTTAAATTTCGCTATATTAGTTAATATCATAAGTGTTTTTATGTTCTCTGTCAATTTTATCGATCTAAATAACTGCCATATAATCGTAACGATTCCAGCTGTTGCTGAAGAATTTTCTTTCACTCTATTCCATAGGTTTATAACTGGTAGTAACGCAAGCACGTATAGTACAGTTGAATTACCTACTCGGTGACTTTAATGAAGGAACAGCCGTTACCAAGCCAGCCAATTCACTTTCTCAGCCGGCGCACTTTCGATTTTACTGTCTGGCATTGCTGCCAAACAAAAACGATATAGACAAGACAAGAGATTCTTATATCACTTTACACTTTTACTCGTCTATATAGAAGAACTTTTGTATTTATAAAAAACTACGTAAACTCTTCCATGCTGAGCAGTTTTTGTGACTGCAGTTGCGCGGACAGTGAGAAATGACCGTGAGATTCACTGTCGAAAGTGTTTAGATGGAAAAATACGATACACTAGCAAAAGAATTTTAGGCTAATCAGTCGTCCTAAGAAAAAAAAACATAAGTCATTAATACTTAGAAAGTACAGAGTAAACCTTTTTATATATCCACTGTGTATAGAGTTGGTGAAAATACATAAATTACTTTAATGGCCAAGGCACGAAGGCTGATGTGGCAATCTTTTTTTTTTTAATTATTTTATTAGCACCTGGTGTCACATCCTGTCCGCTTACCAAGGATCTTAATCAGTACAACAAATGCGTAATGAAACAACTGGAAGCCATTACTCCCTATTTGGCCAAGGGTATACCAACCCTGAAACTACCTGCTTTGGATCCTTTGCTACTGCCATCGTTGACGGTGGACAGAAATCTGGAAGCATTGAAGATCAAGGCTAACATGACTAAGATTCATGTTTATGGCGCTACCAACTTCCTCGTGGATGAGCTCGAGGCCAATCCTACAGACCTCACAGTGACCATTAGGGTTCAGCTACCTTACATACACGTGAAGGGCGATTATGACGTTCAGGGACGACTTTTGCTCCTGCCACTCAATGGAGTAGGCAGTTTCAAAGGAAATTTCAGTAAGAAAAAAATACATACTACATATATATGCCTCAATAATTATAAATAAAAAATTGTTTTGATTGCTTCAATTCTATTGTTTCAGCTAATACACAAGCTCAGGTGAGTGCAAAGGGCAAGGAGGTCGCAGATAAAAATGGTGTACAGAGGATAGAAATAGATCAACTCACTACGAAAATTCGTGTTGGCGATGGTAACATTAAATTGAGAGCACCACCAAATCATGCTTTGGCAGGTAAATAGAAAGAGAAAAGACAAAATCGTAGATCGCTTCTAAATAGTAAATACAATGTTATTCATGTTTTCATAAAGCCGACGCTGCTGCCACCTTCTTCAATTCAAATCCAAGAGTCGTTCTGGACATAGCAAGTCCCATAATCGAAGACACAGCAGCTACCATAAGCAGAGCTTTGGCAGCACGTGCACTGGGTGCCTTGAAGAAAGAGGAGCTGATTCCCTAGTCATTAGTTTTTCCAGAAAAAGACGAATCATGTAAATTAATTAGTATTATAGTGTCAATGGTAGAGCCAAAACGAGACTGCGCCTAAAGGACGTTAATTGGGCAAATAAAGATTCCCTTTTTTTTTTAAATACTTATAACAAACTCCAAAAGTATCACTGACATGGAAAACATTTAATTTAACATGATCGAAGGATTTATATCGTGTTATCGTTACATTGGAAATAATTCGTCATACGTGAACGATCTTGTGATCTTGTTAGCAACGTCAGTGAAGAGATCAGCCAATGAGGCTTCGAGTACTGGCCTCAGTTCCTCAACGAATAGTGCACTGTTTGCATTAAGTACCTGATTACTGGCAGCACCTGAAACAAATCAAAAATAATCAAGACATGCAGATTGTATTATCCGAGCGAAGAGGAAAAGCTTTGAAAATTTTTAATTCGAGGACGATAGCCATTCGAATCCTTATATCAGTCAATTGGAACAATGACCCCAAGAACCTAGACCCGAATGACCATTGCGTGCTCATCGATTCGTGACAGGAATCTCTAACGAATCCATCTTCCTTGAGCTCTTTTCCATTTCAGAAAACTACCTGTATACAGACGTACTATCTTTATTCTGTAAACGTACCAACTGCTTCCCCGTATACGGAGCTGTAAACTCTACCAATTGCGGGAAGAGTTTGCGTTACTTACCAAGAATTGGATCACCACCGAATAAATTATTCAAATAGACACTGGCTGTACCAATTTTAATAGCCAACTTCATGCGTTCAAAGTCCAGGTACTCTCCATCGTTCCTATGAACCTTCCTGGCTCTCAGGACAATGTCAGAGTCGTAACCAGCTGCAAGAATTATATTATGGACTAAGATATTCGACTGCTTCGGACAGCCAATTTACAAGACTTACTGAAGTTCCCTGTGAGGTCGCCATTTCCGGAAAGTCTAAGAAGAAGGATTCTGGCGTCTATCTGATACTTTCCACGAAAGCTAAGCTTGCCAAAGCTCACTTTGAATGTGAATAAGGTGTCGTCAACGTTGACCTTTAGATCACGTACTTTAAAGGTCGAAGGACCGACTACCTGGAGAATAATATATTTCCATAGGTAAGTAATAAAAAAAAGTAATAAACTGTCAAGGATAATCGATATTTTGATATGTAATAATATGACATTTTATTCGTAGCTACCTTAATATCTGTAAGATTGACGTCCAATCTCGCTCCTGATGGTCCTCTGAGTAATCTAACCTGATTAAGGTACAACGGTTCTATTGGCGGCGCACCAAGTTCGGGAATTCCTTCAGCAAGCTTTTCTCTTAATGATTCAATGGAATTAGCAACGCATTGGTCTATTTCTGGATCTGTCCTCTTACATGGCTTGATGTAAGGCGCTGTAAAAAAAGGAATCGAGGTTCTTCATTCAGTAAGGAACTATTCGTACAGTATGTTAAGGACGAATAGATCATGTTAAGCATGATTTAAATTTCCACAGATTTACATTACATTTTTACATCTATATATATACATATATATATATATATATATATATATATTAGATTCTGTACGTGCATAACTGATTGATAAATTATTCATTTTGTAAACGTTTGTATATATTATATCTATATCCAAGAAATTATCCTGTTTTTTACAAAAACCACTGTTCTTACGTTTCAAACGGATTCTGCGAAATCTCTGTTTTTTTTTCTTTCTTTTTCTTATTAGTTCATTTTATTTTTATTTTATTATTGCTACGATAAATGCATTTTATGACTGATGACTTTACAGCGTTGAAAATAAAGGACATTGGTTATACTCACGTAAGGCGCCAAAAATAGTTCCCACGAGCGTCGCCGCGAGACTGAAACAAAAAGGAGACTTAGAAGGATGTAGAAAAAAAGGTTGTTTTTTTTTAAAGAAAAAGAGCTTCAAGGTACACCTAATTTCCAGATATTCTAAATGTCGGCTGAGTATCTCTAACAAACTCTGCAATTTTTCCACTACGCAGCATCTCGACACCATCCGAGGGTCACTCGACGTCGTGTTGCTCTTCTATTTGATCTCAACGAATTTCCTCAACTTAACAAATCGTTATTATTATTACTCAATAAGATGAAGAAGATGCTCGTGTCCTCCTATCTTAAAAAAATGAACACCCAAGAAAAAATGATTCCCACGAAATCAGTCAGGTCATGGCGTCAATGATTTTTCCACGAGATATTTTGCTCGTGCAAAATTTAATCGAATCAACAAAACATCACGTGCATTTCACGTTTGGTCCACGTAAGTTTTTTTCTTCTCTTTAATTCCGTTATCCTTCATTAATTCCTGTATCCTTTATGCATTGTAAAAGTTTATCGAAATTTTTTATTTTTAGTTTTCCGTACCGATGCCAATAGCTACGTATCTCCATACGAGCTACAAAACACGCTTGTTATTATTCATCGTACGAAGAATGCGAAACTCAAGAGAATTATATAATTTCGTGCGTCATGGAAACCGTGCTATAAATCGCAAAGAAGCAGTTTAAAATCAAAAACGTAAAACCTAACTCTATCGATACGTATATGAAATCAATCAATCCAAAAAAAAAACACCACAGTAAAATTTCAAATGGTCTTACCAACGTGTTATGTGCAGACAAAAAAAAAAAGAAAAATCTACGTCTAATCAGTAAATAATTCCAATTAACATTAATTAACTAAAATATTTTGCAAAAATAAGAAATCGTACCACGCACGCACCAGTAGAGCTGACATGGTTGTCTATCGCGAGACGAAGTTCGACTCAGAACGTATTAAGGTGTTTGAGTCGATAGGAGGGCCTGAACTCTGCGAAAAAAAAAACCAATGAAAGTCGAATCAAAGGGAGAGGCCCAAGAGAGAAAGAGAAAGAAAAGGAAAATAAAATGAAAATAACCCATGGAATAATCATTACACCATACTAAAGTACACGAGCCGGATTACTGCACTAAGATATTGCATTCGGTCATTGTAGATTGCCTCGTGCTACTTGGTCCCCATTGGTTCAGGCCTCAGTTGCACTCCAGGTAATACCTGGAGAACGTACGGGGTCCAGTTGGTCTATCTAGCATGTATATATATATTTTTTTTTCAAATAACTTGTGCTGAAATCTCACTGCTGAATTAAGTCAAGTTTCTTTCTCTTTCACGTTCCTCTCTGCAGTCTCTCTCTCTCTCTCTCTCTCTCTCTCTCTCTCTCCCTCTCATTGGCAAATAATTTATTCGTCATTGAAATCCACGTTTACTCTCACTTTTTGATCATCTTGCTACTCAAGTTGTATGCTACGCCTCTGTAAGCTTTTTTTTTTCAGATCCCCTTATTAGATATCTGCTTAATTCAAATGACTAATAAGAAAATTAACTCATAAGTAGAAAATAGTGTGACTCGACGATAAAGCATAACTCAAAGACTGTTTAACATTTTAGTCAAATTTGCCATGTAAACTTATACCAATTATTGAAAATCAATCAATGTGCTCACGCGCGGGGCTGTTTTATTCCGTCGTGCGTATAAAGTTCACACACTGACCTTCAGGGATTTTACATTTTTTGTACTTCATTCTATAACCACTCACGTTACATATGTACATCATTTATTTTCTCATATACGTAACGGCACGAAATCATTAGCTTATTAATTGTATTACTATATTGTCAGATGCACGTTTCTCGTGTACTGTACAACACATATATATATATATATCCGTGCATGCATGTATCTCACGATGGCAATCCGATCCCTGTCGTAATACCCAGCCGCATTTTCCGCGTGAAATCTTGATCAGCATGTACCCAGATATATATGCCAGGAACCAGGGCGAACATTTACCAATAAAGTACAGGTTGATCAGGTCCAAAAGGTAATTGGTAAAGGCACTAGATGCATACTGGCATACTGCAAGGTATACGCTACTACAGCTGCTGCAACTACTTGTAGCAAAATTGTCATTCCTAATAACAGATAACAAGAAATGTATTAATTGTCAACTATGTTGATCAAGTCGCTGGGTAAAGTCTCAAAAAAGAAAGGAAGTTGTTTACCAAGGATTCATATATTTTTTTATCATAATTAGTTGATATATAGACAATGACAGTGTGGTGTCAGTATACGGTGGAGGGGACTGGAGTGTATCCATTCGATAGGCAGAGAATCGACCGTGGCCTTGAACTTAGGTGAATCAGAATAATCCTAAGGCCTTCCATCTACTCAGGAATGTATATATAAGCCTGAGAACGACAAGAGGAACGGAGTATTTCGTGACATTTTGTTGCAGAGAGCTCATCGTGCTTCGGTGTGTAGATTTTAATTGTTAGAAATATTGTCAAAGATGTTGCTGGCTACCATCGCTATTTCTATCGTGATATTGGGAAACGTTGCTGTTGCTGAAGTTCGTAAGTGGCTTCAGTGATGATAGTCGTGTAGAATAGTTTTGTAAGAAGAATCCGTTTTTGGACGTTACTGATGAATTTTACATCTTTATATATAATTTCAGCTTCCTACATTCATGTATGCGGCAAGAGGCATCCTCAACTGAATGATTGTATCATAAAGAGTGTTGAGGCCCTTAGAGGGAAACTTCGCGACGGTATTCCTGAGCTTGAAGTACCTACGATTGAACCTATGAAGTTGAAGAAGGTCGCCTTGTCGGATACACCAAACTTTATGGCCATTGCTCAGGACGTGAAGCTTTATGGATTGTCTGACTTCACGATTAATTCGTTGACTACTGACTTGGAGAACAAGAGGATTGACTTGGATATTATATTCAAGGATATAAAGTTGACTGCTGATTATGATGTGTCTGCTAGGATTGTTGTGCCTATTGCTGGTACCGGACCTATAGAGATAGTAGCAGGTATGCGGAAAAGATATTAGAAAAAAATTGTCATTGTTATTTAACAGGATGATCTCTAGTCTTGATAACTCAAGTATAGAGGTGTCATTAGTATATTTAATTTGTGATATATATATATATATGCTGTTAATAACGTACAATCATCTTTTTGCAGATGGTGTCGCGGCCAGGGTGACTCTAAAGTTCCAGCTGGTCAATCATAAAGGGAAGACGTATATGTATTTCCCATCGATGACGATTAAACTCACCATAAGGGATTACACTTCACACTTCGTACCAAATGAAGGTGAGAATAGCCCTCTGGCCACTGGTATCAACGCAGCTCTGTCGAACGGCAGACAGGAAATCATACAGACCGTCACACCCAACCTGGAGAAAGTCATATCCGAGAATATCTTGGAGTTCGCCAATAAGATCTGCAAACACTTCACTTACGATGAATTGTTCCCTGATCGCGAGTAAATTTCATTAGATTGTTTTGATTGATATAACGAGACAAATTGTTCAGACTGGATTAATATACATATATAGAGATGGTCTTGGCTTTATCAACTCTTGTTGCTGGTTTAACTAAACTTCAGAAGGTATCCAGTTCAAAATCGTGAAACACTTTTGCTAATTTCAAGCGATGAGTTTTATCGTCTGTTAAGAAAAAAAGGAAAGAGTTAAGTGACGCCAGAGATATACTTTTTGTATATAATACAACGAATTACCTCTTATTAATGGAAAACTTCAAGTGAAGTTGTGTACGTTTCTTTTAATCTTTCTTAATCCCGTTATCCTGTGGCCTTCATGTTTTGCATTAAGATTCCTTTTATATGTGATAATATATAGTGAGTCATTGAAAAAATCTTTAAATTTGATATGACATCCAATCTACTTTATTTTAATTTTAAACACGTCAATCGTGGCTACATTATAATAGTATTGCATGACGTAAAAACGTCATTTTAAATAATTATTGTCATATAAATATTCATTAACACTACACTGTCTTGCTCGGGAATGACGGTATATTACGTTTTATGTTCAAGGAATACTACTCAATTATTATTAACGGCTTAACTGTCAAAGGAATAATATTTTCATTTAACAAATCCGGTTGCTGAGCAAGTACAGACTAATTTTTGGTTTTTTTTTAATGTCAGGACGTATAATAAGTGTCCTTGATTTTTTTTTATCTTCCTGAGAGGTAGCATCTAATTAAATCTAGTTAACTGATAAAAAGAACCATTAGAGAATAGAGGAACAAGAATCTAATCATCGGGGAACAGTTGCTGATATGTAAATGGTCCTACAATGTTATTAGCTATCTGAAGAAAAGCTTCCGACAATGCTTTCTCAATGAGTGGTTGAAGTTCACGAATGAAGGCATCAAAATTGCTATTAATTGCAGAATTAACAATATCGCCAAGGGTGCGTTCACCACCGAATAGATTCTCCAGCAGTAGATTTCCCTTTCCAATTGAGATCTTCATACGGAAATCAGAGAAATGAAGGTGTTCCTTTCCATCAGCTCCGTTAAGAAGTTCACCCTGAAGTTTTACTGCTCCAGTACATTCGGTAAAGTTGCCTTTCATCGGTCCAGATCCACGGATTGGTAGAAGAAGAACCTTTCCATCGACCTGATACAGTCCATCGATGAATAAATGTGGTAGATCAACATCAACCTCAAAGCGCAGTAGGTTCAGATCAATTCTAAGAAAAAGATATTCAAGTATTAGTCAAGAAAACACATTAGATACTGGAATTTTTGTCAGGTATTCAATACATTCTATACCTGGAGGCACTCTGATACTTTCCTACTTCAAATCTAAGTCTTACATACCATGGATAACAATAGTGATTTAAAAAGTGTCCCTGATTCCTCATCAAAGATTGCTTAATGAGTCCATTACATTCTTACCACCTAAACATTACTCCAATGCCGTCCTCATTTTTTCATAATATTTCATATTATGTATCCATCCACTGTATATTACAATATATACGGTGCAAACTCTCTACACTGTGCACAATTGTTTTCTTTTTGTATCATATAATGTTTTGTTTGTGTCATGGCCGCACGCTTCTTCTTAACCGCCGTTGGAATACGAACGAGCTATTACGATGAGCTGCTATAGTTATTTATTCATTGCCAATTGGTGCTAGACACATCATATATGGTAAACACAATTATTTCTCACCGACAATCAAACAATTTAATGTATCACCTATTCTATCTTTAGAATCCTTCGACAGCCTTCTTCCAGTTGAATTTTAAAAATATCCATTATCCCTCACACGTATCGATACATCGAATTAACGACGATGGTCATTCAAATTTGAATTTAACGATATTTTTAAAAGTTACTAACTTCACTTCGTTCCAAAGAAGCACACGGCAATCGCCATTGAAATTTTACGTATGTACAAAAGAGTTTGGCGCGTGCTCAAAAAACTTAACAATTAAATTCTCCAAAAATAGAAGTCCGAGCAATGACATGCCAATGGTTTTGCAACACAGTAAGTTTCTATGTAGCGAAAGGAAAAAGATTCGCCAAATACCATTCGTTATTATCGATCGTTCAATTGAATAAAATCAATGGATAATTGTCCTGGATACGTGAGCATAATCGGTATCTCCATTAGTTTACGAAATTTCTATGCAATCGATCACATTGGGTTTCGTAATGTCGATGAAATTGCAGCTTAAAAGCAGCTGTTGTGCGTTAATGAAAACAAGAAGCAAGATTTGTTATGCGCAATCGTATTATTCAGACATTATGTAACACCCCGTTATACCTTAAGCGCCTGTATACGTTTCACGTCGCTGTACTTGTTCATACTGGCAATTAAGTGACAATATTACTGGCTTTACATGGTGCAAAGTGCACGAGCATAAAAGATCCTGAAAATGGAGAAACTTCTTAAAAGGATCTCTAAGCAACGGATCTTTTTCGATGCATTATCAAATTTCAATGGATTTCAGTGTATTTCACGTTACTGATAATCGAATGAACTGATTAGGATGATACGGATAAGATTCTAGTATTGATAAGGACACAAGGATCTTCTATGAATCTCTAGATGTGTGTCAATTGTTGATGAACAATTTTTTAATTGTAGTTAAGAGACTCACTTCAATCTTCTAACGTTGAAATCGCTTGCGCCGTAAGCATGCACGTCATTTGCTGTTATCCTTATACCGGTTCCTTCGGCTGCCACCAGTTCCTTCAGCAACAACGGTTCCAGGGCGGGGATGTTGTACTCAGGGACGCCCTTCATTAAATATGGTCGCAGATATTCGACGCTCTGCGTAATGCACGTTTCTACTTGAGGATCCTTCCTCTTGCAAACGTGCAGAAATTCCGCTGTGTAATTACAAAGAATTAATTTTTTTTTTTCTTTTCCTCAAGCGAATTTAGGACTTTTGAGTAAGTTTTTGAGTGTAATTTAATTAAATTATCTTTAGCGAACGACAGCGTGGAATATTTGTACGGGTGAAAACTGCAATTTCACGTATACCCAAAATCGAGTGGAATGCATTTCAAAGAAAATAGGACTGACGGCGGTAAAGAAAGTTTGACCGGCGTTACGAGTTCGCGAAAGGAGAGAAACTAAATGCTTTTGGTAACTACGAGATAATGATATTTAAAATTCTCAAAATTGAAAATGATATATTGTAACAATATGATTTTTGTACTCACGTAGCTCAACAGCCGACACGGCACCGGCGATGCTCAGAATTGCGACAATCGGGAAGATCATTTTCACAGGCGTAAATATTTCTGTATGTCTATACTTTCTCTGACTGACCAAATTTCTATTCGGAATTCGTCCAGCAACGAATCGCAAGTCGGGAATAAATAGTTCAGGATGGTCTGCTTGGAAATGGGTAAAATGAAGCCGGCACGAGGACCTTATAGACCTCCCCACCCCTGTTCGACTGGTGAAACCATTGTTGTTGGTATCGTTGTGTCAGTGCGATTCAAGCACACCGACACTAAGAAAGTAAGGATTTAAGTTCATTCGGTTGACTTTGGCCTTCGGCAATGGTGGCCGTCAAGCACGTCTCGCTCGTGAGGGATTTGGAATTTGCGTCAAATTCTGCGAATATACCTCTATAGAACATATATGCATCTTACTGGAGTCCAAGAAAAAAACAGGGATAAAAAGTATATTACAAACGACAATGCCAAGCGGAATAAGAAAAAATAAATAAGCCCTGGTAAAATTTTAGTGCAACCAGCATACACAGGAGGATATCGCGGAATTATACTTGAGCACATGTTTAGAATTTATTAGCGAGTCTTCCTGTTTTCTTGGAAACTCCACACAGTTGCTCTTCTACCTAAGACAAAAAAAACCAACGCTAATATAAACAATAGATACAATTTTTTAAATCAAACTCGTTTATCGGTTGAAGTAGCTTGTTTAATTAATTGTATTCAAAGTATCATTCAAGTAGAATCTGTATGATAAACGCTACTTGTAGCTACGCCGATTATAAGCTATAATAGCATCATTTGATTGGTCAAACTGGAGGCTCAGGAATGATGAATCTATAAAATCAATTAATATCTATCTATGAATCAATGAATTTACATAGAATCATGGAGTTTCTTATAATCACAAAGTGCACGAATTAATCTTTAAAAATTGAGAGAAATAATTTTACGTATAACTTTGCAGAAATTCTATAAAATTATCTTGTATCCTGCTGCTCCAGTTGAATAACAACTATCAAAAGATCTTGTCATACCGAATGAATTAGTGTTTACAATGCTTCATAAGTATTCGTTGACTATCCTCATGACAATCAATCAAATCATCGGTTAGAATCAAGAGTATAAGGAATGATCATGACAGGTCAAAGGAGTCACTCAAGCTATCAGAGGTATTACTGACATAATTATGACATAATATGGCAAGACTCCCTGAATAACACGAGGAGTCTCATTACGTGAGGAATGATTAGAGGGTCCGACTGGGACATTATCTCAAAAGCAGAAATTGCCGAGCAAGAATCCCCGTCGCCATTCTTATGACATCTCCAGGTGGCTTCGAATTTGATAATAATCATAATGAAAAACCACGACAAAAAAATGGCAAATCTTCATCACGCGAGATACCTTTGAAAAATATATAAAATTTTCCAAATTTTTCTATCATTTCTTCAGCACTTCACTCTCGATTACACAATTTCATCCATAAGTTATAGGTAAATATTTTAGAGGTTTTCTGTTTTTCTCCTTCTTCAAATTTAAACAAATTAATACACAAGCGTCTTAATTTTTTTTTTTACTTTTAGAGATTCCGGAAGCTGAATGCCCCTTGACAATGGTTGGTTCATTGTTTTGTATTATTATCAACAAGAATACTCCTGTTCTTTTATGACGTGCTGGACATTTATGTAAATGAATAATTCATCGGTGATGTTGCCAAGGTACCCTAAGACCGACCTTTGCCTTAGCCAGTGGACACGTAGAAATTTCATTGAACGAATGCGACGAGTGACGCGAGGAAACGCGTCGTTACGGAGAATCATGCAATTCGTAAATTTTATTTGGCTAATTCTTATGTCAAGCAGATGGCTAAACTAGGTAATAAATACTAGTGTATGCACGTAAGACTAGTTTTTTCTTCTTTTTTTTTCATTACTATATATCTTTATACTCCCAACAGACCCACTGTTCTGATGGAATTACATGCGTTTTGTAATATCTACGTTCTGTCATATTTTCAGGAAGCAAGGCTGCACGAGGTATAGACGCGTGAATTAAATATTACTGTCACGCATTCACGGAACGCACGGCATTCCAAACGATGATGGGGGAGCTTTGCGAAAGAAATGCGCCTGCGTCACTCTATCGTAAGTTTATTCAATAAATACACTCGTACAAAAAAAAATGGAATGAATTCCAAAAATAAAGCAAGAAATTAAGTAGAAAAATTAGGTACAATGGATACGTTCTAAGAAAGACTACAATGGGACAGACTTATGGTACTACAACTTAATCTAAAACGTATGTACGTGGTCTTGTGAGATTTCTATAAGGCTTAAGTATCATAATTACCGATTGATGATAGTCTTATGAATTAATGTCATCATCGTTATTACACGTTGATTTACGAGTGGATGATGATGACTTGTATTTCTTCAATATAACCATAAGAAACATTTTTTTACAATATTATATGGATATGGTGGTACTGAAGGTTACTGCAAATTTCGTTTACTCCAGGAGATGATTTTCATGAAGAATTCTCAAGGATGGACTCAAATCTATAATCCTGTCAAGAAATTGGAAAACAGTCTAAAGCTACAGTACATACATAGAAAAGAAGTAACTTCCGGAAGGACTGTTAGATAAGGTGACAAAGGATAATTAGAAATTGTCACGGTTCCCTTGAGCTACGTCAGGTATGTTTTTTTCCTTCTTAAAGAAATTTTCCCCTTGACTTCCGGTAGTTTTTAAAATCTGTTTCTCCTTCTTTTCATTCGTCTTACAGAATGCGAAGAGAATGACTGTCACGAATTGTCCATTTTTTTGTTCGTATTAACGACGCCATTTCTTTCCTTTTAGTCAGAAATCCAAGCGTCGTAGGGAACCTGAGAAAATAGTTTCTCTACGAAAGCAGTCATGACCTGGACCAACTTTCTGCGCAGATCTGGTTTCATCTCCTTCAACAATTCCTGACTGTTGCTGTTGATGAACAGATTCAGGGCAGCTTCTGCAATAAAGTATGATATGTAGAAACAAGGTATTTGTACAGTATTATACAATTTTTGTATATCATACGTATATTTGTTTATGTATATACTCACGTAAAATTGTGTTGCCATCGTGAACATTCTCGACGCCCATCCTGATATTTTGTACACTGAAGTCCATTTTAAGTTGCTGAAGTCGCAGGTACTGACGTCCATGAGCAGAGAATGGTTTGGCCCTAATGAATACCTTGGCCTTCACACCCTCTGCGAAAGGAATTGCCAAATAAAAATAAATAACCGATGAATAACCAGAAGAAAAGGAAGTCATAATGGAAAGTTAAGAGAAAAAAAAGTGTCTAAGATACAAAGGATTGACATGGAAAGTCCTGTGCGTAAGGTAATTGATACTCTTAACGCGTACACGTCATTATGCGATATATCATTTATGGATATATGTACTTTGTTATAGAAAAAAAGAAATCTACACAAATAATGATTCATCGTTGAATGATTCAAATTAGTCACAAAGAGTCGTTAAGAATTCTTGAAGAAAAAAATGAAGGAAGAGTCCATCTCTGGAAGAAGGTTTTCCTTTGTACACGTGTGTACGACAGGTTGCCTATCGTTAGGCAGCATTAAAGTTGAGCGTAACGGCGGGAAGTAAGAATTTCTTTGAAAATGACATTAGCGGTGAAAGTCGAAAGGCCAAATTAACACAAGCGTCAATATAAGTCGCAAAACTCTCTAGCCGCAAAAGACTTTCAGGTAGATTAAGTTACAAGTATACAGTCATTTGGTAGATGATTTAACAATGATTATCAATACCAACCATATTCTCCCCAGTAATCCCCAGCGCCACTGGCTTGGACCAGAATGAGAGTTCCACTCGATCTGTACTTTGCGGCTGCTCTGATTCTTGGAATGCTCAGGGCCAGCTGCAGCTGAACTTCGTCGTCGGATAGACGCGTCCTAAGGCCTGTTACTCTCAGAGCGGAGACACCCTTAGCAGCTACGTCCTTAAATTGAGCTCTGTAACCGTCGGGACCTCCACCAAGAGCAATGTGCACTTCGTCAAGGATTATTGGCTCCACTTCAGCATATCCCAACTGTGGCAGTCCTGAAATGGCGAACGATACTCCTCGTGAAAATGATTTATTACTATGGAAAAAATTAGTGAGTCGCATACTATATTCGTATTTGAACTTTCACTGTTCATATCCTAATATTCACTATTCTATATGGAATATAGGCGATAAGTTAAAAACCTAAAAATTGTATAATGTTCTCTTTTTGAAAATGTAGGTCGCTATACAAATCATTGAAATTTCATATAAGAATGATGTACAATTCATTAAATGATTTTTCTCTAGATCACTAATACTCTAAGGTACTTCATGCCGTCAAACGGTGACTGAACCGCTGAGCTCATCCGGTGCGAAGACTGAGTGAAATGTAGGACACTGGGTAACCATTCAAATACACCGTTATAACCTGCTTTTTTACACTGCCAAGTTTTACTTATCCGAGCAGAGTATTCTTACACGTAAGTATTAAGTGTTATGGATAATTCAATATTAAATTAAACAGTCTACAGAGCAATGATCAAAGATAAAAAATTAATAATGATTTCATGTCAACTGTATTCCTTACCATGACGAAAATGTTCAGCCAGGACGTTGGCAGATCTGGCTAAGCAGCTCTCCAGCTCAGGATCATGTCGTGAACATGGCTCCAGGAATTCCAATCCTTTGTACTTGCCAATAGCAGTGACTCCTACCAGGAAGAAGCAGGAGCAAGCACACAGTATAAGGACACCCTTCATATTCATCTTCCTGATCTTCAATCTTCTTATTCTTCCTGGACTTCCTGCTTCTATCACCTCGTCCTGATTGGGTCCTACCAACCAATGCTATTGAACTTCTTCACAAGGAATGACCGGACTATCCTGATGCCTGGGGACTTATACTACCTTGACATTGCCCCCGCTATGGTGGAACTTCGATAGAGTGGGGCCCCCGACGACCCAGAGACTTTCTTCAAAAGCAATAGCAACAAATTACTTGGTAAAGTTATAAAACTTTATAACACTGGGATTAATTTACCGATTTATATATCATACTGATATATCAAAATTATTAGAATCTATCAAAGATAACTGATCGTATGATTTACACGTCAACCAACGACTCTTAAAAGTAAATAATTATCCAATCAATTCTTAAAGCATCAGAATTCAATTTTTATTTTACTACTGATAAATGGCGCGCTGTAAGTGATAGCTGTTGCAAAATTTCCCACGCAATTTCGCACTAATCGACCATATGAATGTAAGTCGCATTACAGAAGAAAGCGTTTCATACGTCATGCGAATAGACGTCACACGTGCTGTAGTACATGACTTAATTAACAATGTTCAGACCCGTTAAACAACGCCTTGTAATCATTGATTATATTCGTAAGGCTCCATCTTGATGGAACCTAGGCGAAAATTATCATTGGCAGGCATGATACTGATCGGTAGTGTAGCCTGAAGTTTAGTCTGTAACTGAGGGAGAAAATTTTAAAATATCACAGTGTAATGTCTGTATTGTGTAAATGTACAGGAGACTGAAGTTCATAGAGATGACAGAAGAATGTGGGGTCAGAGACCGGATTGCTTGAAAGGATCTCAAGGTAAACAGCTTCCTGAGCAGAGGAGGAAACCTACACCTACCGCCATCGTTATCTACTCTCCTTCTTTTTTTTTCACGGATAAACAGGAAAAAAGGAAGCTGGCAACTAGGTAATAAAAAATGTAAACTACTGCACTCAGTACAGAGAAATAATCTCTGATGGTTCGCCATTGCTGATTTTGTCTTCTTTCGTAGTTTCTGCTGATACGTGAGGATCTGTTGGTCTGCTGAGGATTATTATTAGTGTACTTAGAATTTGAACGTGTAAGAATTTCTGGAGTTGACTATACTCGTAAAATAGTGCCGATAATTGATAGCCTGGATTGTGTTGAATACCAAGGAAGCCTTTTGCGTAAGAGTATGAGATCAGGATCAGAATAGTCAGTAGATTTAGTATTGAATCAAACAATGTCTTCTCTTTTATTTACATATACTACAAATGTTATGTACAGAATAATTTTTTTTTATTTGGAATCCACTGTAAAAGTCAATTCGAGTCTTGTTCCTGGGATTTTGTATGGTCTTCCAGTTAAGTAAGAGGTTGCTACTAAATGTTAGTAACATATTTAATGTCTGTTTTTTTTTAACAGGCACATTACACTAACGCGCAGACGGAATTTTTCGGAAGTTCTTCAGAAACGTCATATTCTGGTGAGTAGTTAAAGTCGTTTATATTATTTATTGGAGAACCTGAAGAACATGATGACGCAGGTCGACCATGTTTTTTAGGAAACTGCGGCCGTACTGTTCCTTGCACTTATCTTGGAATTTTTGATGATTTTCTCAAAAGGAAAATTTTCGAAAGCTTTACCGAAAATATCAGTGAACGCGTTTGATACCAAGTCATTGATGATTGGTCTGGTAACGCTGAATCCTGGTTGCCAGGCGCCATTGATAATCCTGTCCAATATGCCTTCCAGGACCTCCCGACCATAAAGGAGATGTGAAATGTGCAAAGCCAAGTCACGAATTGATTGAACGTCTACACGGACCTGAATTTTCGATTTGGCCCCCATCGTGATAGTTGTTGTCTGGATCAGGTCATCTGAAATCAAATCATCATTTTCTTTTGTAAACCAGGTATCTAGATGTCCATACTTATAATCAGGCCGCAAAACCGCAAAATCCATTACTCCTATTCAGGCCAAACTTCATGCACGAAATGATCGGTCATTAACGAATCGGTATAGCAAGAATCTTAGAAAATATTAAGTCCTGGCAACAAGTCTCGAGGATGATCTCATCAATATTTGATGAGCTCTTCAATCGCTTGAAAATTAGAGAAAGTATTCATTGATCTAACTGTATATATTTTTGATGAACTTACAAAGAGTTAAGGTAAACTTTCCTCTGTTGTTAATCCGTGAACCTAGAATTGAACCAGTGAACTCGTAATCGCCAGCCAGGTGCTTTTCTGGGAAGCTTTGAGTATATCTCACCTAGTGTAAATAAGAATGATAAAAATTCATGGAATCCTCATTAGTTATTCATTTCTGATGTTTCAAGTAAAATTAATTATTTACCTTGTAATTCGGAAGGTCGCTCACGAATTTTGTTACTTTGCTAGAAGACCATCCACTTTCTGTAACGTTTTTTAGTGTCACGTTAAAACCAAGATTGGGTAAACCACGTGTCGCTGTCACCTCCCTTGCGAAAAAAGGATCAAAAGGCTCCACTTTATATTTTGGCAATCCTGTCTTGAAGTAAGGACGTATAGCGTTCAGACCTTCGCGAATGCAAGGATCGAATCCCGGTAGATCGTGATGACAATTCTTGAAGTTATCCTCTACGAGATATAAGAGAGGAGCAATTATAATGGAGAAAGGTCAAAGAAGTAGAAGTGAATTTCTCAGGGAGAAAGACTCGTGTCAGTGTATACACAAGAGTATATAATCATTGAATGATTCCGACTCTGATTGATCATTTACTTTTATTTTTATCGCTCGAATCCAAAAATTACTTTGTACCAAACAAAATGTCTACAAGATCATACAGCTTGACTCTCCCAACGACTTTCACTCCTACGAATGAAATTTTCTTAGCATTCATTACACATGATCAGTTCTAAAGGCAAAAATATAGTAGGAGCTATCTTCATTTTTTTTATTAATTAAATTTTTATCGTAAGATAGATTTTGGGATTCTTGGTGAAAGCAATGAAAATACTTTCCTCGGTGCTCTGACTCTATGCTGTTTTCTTATTGGACGAAATTATATAAACATACTTCGTTTTCACTTCTGCGAGAAGGTCGCTTCGACTTTATGAAATTTCGAAATTTACGTAACGACTACGCGTTATACGAAATTTTTGTTACGCGATAAACTCCAGAATAATTAATTACGAACCAAAAATTATTAAACGAAATTCGCAACCCTAAGAATTGCACAGTTATACTATACTAATAATTAATCAATTAATAATCGTCTGCTTACCAAATTCTCCAGATGAAAATCCAACAGCGTCACCCAACAGCAACAATATCACCGGCAGGGCAGTGACTCCAGTCTCCAAGAACATGTTCACCAGGAGTGAAGATCTCGTATGAGGTTTCCTAAGTCGTCCTGCTAATCCAGAAGTAAAGCACGTTTCCATTGGGTCAGTAAGAGCGCGTGTCCCTTACACTTTCACTCTTAGCAATGCATCTACCATAAGAGACTGGAAGGCGAGCAAGTTGATCCGTTGATTTTTAAGAATGATTGCGCAAGATTCGAGTACCCTCCCGTCACCATAGTAAAACTGACCAACCAGATAGTGAATAATATGATGGAGAAGTGGTCGGGTACCGAAACGCAGGTCTGTTAAGAAGGAGGAAGCATGAAGAGAAATTCTTCGATTTTATCATGAAACCACATGAACTAGGTACCCCACATATCAGTACATAAGACAATGATCCATGACTATACCGATTTAAATGATTAATCATTTGTCTCTTTTTTTTTCCATAATATCAACAATTACCAAAGTAAATTTATAAAGAATGCCATCGCACGATAACCGCACAGGATGCTTACTATGTATACATTGAAGTCAACGAAATTATTCTTATCCGTAGAAATGGTATGTATATATATATGTATACTTGACTTGCTCATTAAATAAGTACCTGGGTATATATACAGTATATGTGTATATAAGTCTAGAGAAATAGGAGGTAGGCACGTTTGTTGCAGTAGTGAAAGTATCAGCTGCAACAAACTGCATCTGCCAATCGTCCGCCATAGTTCTAACATAAGAACCGTCTTGTACTTTATTCGTCAAAAGCAATACCAGCATCCGTTACTGTTCCCAGGTTAAAGAGTATCGGTTACCTGAATTTTATTGTATCAACAAAAATGTTGTTTGCTCTTCTGTTTTTTCTCACCTGCCAAAGTACCTATGGAGATTCAACACGTAAGTGACTTTTGTACTTTTGCCTCGTAAAGTATTGCTCAACCTGAGAAGAGTCAAGACCAAGTCCTTTTGCAACTTGTGTCACCGACCTACTGTTACTTACCTGGGCGTGTATAATTCACAGCGGAGTACGTGAAGCAATGCTCAAGGAGTGATCCCAATTTGAAAAAGTGCCTGATTGGCGCGCTTCATCATCTAAGACCGTACCTGAGTCATGGAATTCCAGAAATCGAATTACCATCCGTTGAACCATTTCGTGTAAGTTTACCTTAAGGATATAATCTTCCTTAATACATTTTATATCAAGTATTAGTCCTTTCTTTTATTTATTCCTTTTTTTGTTCTATAGCTTTTCAATGTGGAATTAATTCTATTTCTACCTTGTGATCTTTATGCGACAGATGGACGAGCTCACCCTATCCCTGACAGGTGGGAAGAACGGCTACAAGGTTCAACTACGTGAACTGTTAGTCAGGGGTGCCAGTAATTTTACGGTTGATGAGATCAGGTTGAGTTCACCGTTCGAAGCAGTGGTTCGAATGCCGCTCCTTGTATTAGACGCTCATTACTCCAGGTTTGATATTTCATAATAATTTATTTTTTATTCTGTTGATCATCAATTGATACTTGTAATGGCTATTACACTCCCGATTTAGCTCTGGAATCCTTATTATTTTACCAGCAAGTGGAAATGGATCGTTCCATGCGAAGTTCACTGATGTCAGGGCTCTTGTTCGTGGCAGCTTGTCCACCAGGATTAATCAAGAGAAAACTTATTTGAACGTTGAGAACTTGGATGTTGAGCTGGCTGTTAATGACGTCAACATGCGGGTCCGCAAGATATTCAATAATAATCGTATACTGAGTAAGTCAGTCATTCTGCAAGAGTCAATGCAGCTGCAATGACTTTACAGATGGTAAACCTACTGGATATTTTTTCTATCTTCGTCATTGGTTTAACTTCTTCATTATTTTTAGCGGAAGCAACGAATTTGTTCCTTAGAGAAAATGGACAGGAAGTGCTCAAGGCTATGGAGCCGCAATTGAAAAGAAAATTGTCCGGCCTCTTTTCAGGAATTGTTAATCAATTGTTGCGACACGTACCCGTTGAGACTTTCCTTTTACCATAATGAAGGAACTCATGATCTCTTAAATTTCCGGTTTGATGATCACCGGCATCTCATTGTACATCTCATTAGAACGCTGTCTGGTTTAATATATATTAGATTCTAGATAATCTATTGAAATTTTCTCAGTATAAAAGCGTCTGGGTGTTAACATAAATATTCATAGCAAGCACTAACTTTATTAGTCATTCTTATTGTCTATATGAGCACAGTTACGTATACTGTATCTTAATGAAAAGAAGAAAAGGAAAGCTCTGTGTATCTTGGTCTCTTGAATCACAAAGAGGACGAACGTGCTTGGAAACTTAAATAAAACAAGTCTTATTATGGGAAGGTCTTGGAAAATGATATCTTTGAGAATATGCGGTTCACCAGCTCCGTCAGTTCCATGTCCCAGGATTTTGAAACGGACGGTAGCATTCCATGATACAAGACTTGCCAGTACTCGTTCACGAAGCTCATGGCTGCTTTGTCTGTGACATTAACGAATAATTAGGTAATAAATTTGATTATAAAATTGTTGAATCGCACTATACATTAAATTACTACTAACTCAAATTCTCGTTGCCATTAAAGAGATCAGTGAAGTAGACGTGCATCTTGTTGACTTCTGGCAGAACCGTGAAGTGTTCCACTTGCCATCTGTCGTTGACAATTCGTCCCTCAATGTTCCAGGTGGTTATCACCCCTTCCAGACTGATGTTGAAGTACCCTTTAGATCAAATGATTGATAAGTATTACTATGACTAATTTAGCAATTAGGATATTAAATATAATCAATAATATCATACCTTTTCCTCCCATTTTGAAAGTTTCCAAGGTACCTTCAGCCTCGTAATCGCCCTCGGTGAAGACTTTGGGTATCTCAACGTCAATTTCCAACTGGAAATAGTTATCTTGATGTTGGGACCTCACTGCTAGAAACCGGGCCTTATTCAGGCCATAACTCGTTGTGTTCTTTATAACGATTTTTCCTTTCAAAGCCCCATTCTCATATGCGCTCTCCTCCTGGGCGATGAAGTAAGGATCCAATTCTGGTAGATCCAATTCAGGAATGCCTAGAGACACGCAATTTGAGTAAATTGTTATAAAAAGAAATGATTTATTTTCAAAAACCAAAATACTCACCCTTCACGAAGATCGGCCAGGACTCCTGTATAGCGAGTCTCAGACAAGAGGAATAGTCGTTGGAATTCTTCCTGCATGTCTTCACTTCTGCAGCTGTACCAGAAACACAGAAGGATACAATAAAATATAAATAAAATCAACAAAGAATCACTGTACAATAGTAACAGGACAAATATTCAAATATCTCTGTGATATTTAAATGAAAGAAAAGTGTCACCTACGCAACGCAATTTCCTCGTCGCTCTCTGCAGCAACGAAGAACAAGAGAAGAACCGCGCAGGTCGCAGTAAGAAAATTGAATGACCGCATCGTGTGGATGTTACTTTAAAAATGTATAGCTACCGGGCAATTATGCCTTCTCTTTATATAGTTTCCGACCAAGGACTTGGAACGTGCTACGTTGCAAAATTGCATGTCATTAAAGTCTCTCCATGGAAGGAGAGACATATCAAAAAAGCAGTAGAAATTCAAACCTACACAGGATCAAAACAGCAGTGCTGATACCCGAGTAAATTCACGAATCGACAACAGCAGGGTTCATCATAAAAGATAAATTTATTCTCCGACAGAAACTGTTGATATATATCATATATGCTTGTCCTTCAAGTCTTTTTATCAAACCAGTTCTCTGAGAAGCCAACAGCATGAATACAGCTAGATTCCAAATGTCCAGATAAACAGTGCAGCATCTACATTAGGTGGGACTATATTTAAAGCTTTGCTAAAAATGCCTTTCAAATAATTTTATGCTGTTATGTTCGTCATTAATAATTATTCCATAGAACTATTTTGTAAATGGCGTTTTGAGGATACTCTGTTTATGTATTTTACTATAAATGGAGAGACGCCGTCAACCATGACCCTGTGGATTCTTATTATGGCAAACATGCTACACATAAGTGGATGAAAAGTAGTCTTCCTTGCGCATCGAGTGACTACTTCATTCTTAGCTTTATGTAATGAAAATTGTATTATTATCAAAGCGGACGCCCTTGACTCGCTCAGGATGGAGAGAACAAGTTTTCGAGAAGCAAGGCGAGAAAAAGAGAGAATATCATTGATTTGAAAAAGAAAATCAAACACATTCGTAGATCAATCGGAAGGAGCTCATTTATTCTATATCTGCCTGTTGCTTGTACACAAATATCAACGAATGAGTGAATTAAATTTACATTTCTTTTTCTAGTATAACGGGCATTACAATAAACAAGAGACGAGACAATTGCAGCACAACTGCATTATTAGGGATGCTGGAGAAGGTAGATTATATAGTGGCGCCTAAAGCAAGGCAACCAGCTATGCTCGACTAGTAATCTCGGCGTAGTCGGTAAAAGATTCTTGTGATTCTGCCGCAAGGTGTAGGGATATAGGTTTGGAGTTTTAGAAATCTTCAGTACACGAATTTTATAACAAGGTAAGTAAATATTGTCTTTATTATTACTATTTTTACAGGTACGCTTATTATCACAGTCCTTACGCTTAACGTGGCGGGAAACGAAAGACTACTAGCGACGTGTAGCGGTTGCCGTATGAACGAGGCCATACCCCACAAAGACCAGAAAGTGCTGCCACCTATCCAGAGGTACACAAGATTGTAACAGTAGTACGCCATTGATCCGTACTGTCAGAGAAAACAGCTGATTAGTGATTCACGTGGGAGAGATCAGCTGTGAACGATCATGGAGGAACTGTCCGAAGAGGATTTCGCAATACCGCCAGTCAAATACGAATGTGAGTACATAATGGCGTCTTTTATAATATCCGAGAAAGCTTACTAGTCCGTTAATCCAAAGTTTGATTGAAACATTAATCAAATGATGAAACATCATGCCGGGTGTGCATGGAGTGAAACCTCGTGCTCTTCCGGCGTAGTATATCTATATTCGCCGTATCAAAGACGCAATATAAATTTCAAAATAAAACCGGGAAATTGTCTTGTTTCTTTTGCAGATCTGGATCACACGGCTGACGTGCAGTAAGTTAATTTACATATACGCTTCTTGTCAGTGTTACATTGTCATGGACAATCAAATAGATACAGTGCGACAAACGTAACGGTAAAAATGTCAAAAAGAACGTTTTTTATGAACGTTACTTGGAATTTTTGAATGAAAATATGATAATAGAATTTTGATATGATTATACTGTGGAGTTTAGTTCTGTACGATGCATAATTTCGATACTCTAGATTGCACGCGTGGGGAGATACCATAGAAGAGGCGTTTGAACAATGTGCCACCGCCATGTTTGGATTAATGACGGAATTGGAACGCGTCGACATGTTGCAAGTGCATGAGGTTGAGGCCGAAGGACACGATATGCAGAGTCTACTCTTTCACTTTCTGGACGAAATGCTGTTCATGTTCAGTGCAGAGCCCTTCATTGTCGCCAGGGTACGTTCCAGTAAAGTAGAACGTAGTATCGCACACGTGTACGTTTGATACAATGACAGAGTATGATTTTAAAGCAGTTAAGAATATTGTACGTAAGTTCACACTGTGACAATCTCCTAGATGCTTTGTAGTGGTATAACTGTTTATCGTAATCTAGAGAACAAGACCGAGCCACCCTTTTCCTCAGCCCCTTGTACTCCCCCTATTATTATTCCTGCTATCATACAATGAGAAGGCAGGAAAAACTAACAGAAGTACGTATGTGCACATGTGTCCCTTTTATCAGAAAGTGAAGATCAGGGAATTCGACCGGGAAAACTACAGGATAAGAGCGATAGCCATAGGCGAGGAGTTCTCGATTGGGAAACATACTCAAGGTGCGGAAGTGAAGGCGATCACATACTCGGCGATGCAGATCCTCGAGAGGCCGGAAGTGGATCGACCTGAGATCTTCGCGATAGTGGACATATGAGCATAAGGAAATGGCAGAGGAAGAGGAGAAGGAGGATGGGATTCATGACTTCTACAAGGGCTCAAGTCGGCTTTCTTGACTCTGGACTTTTGCCATGGCGTCGCTTGGGAAGCGCTTTTAAAAATTAAACCGATGGGATAACTTGGGTGGCACTTGGGACAGGCCGAAGGAGGAGAGACAGTGCGCCTCCCCTACGTCGTGGGGCACAGGCCTTTTGTAGTTGCGTAGGGTTCAAATAAATACGTTACGAAAGAAACACCGGGCCCCCTTCTTAGCTGCTTAAGGCAGGAGCGTGTCACTGTGACTGGGGCGCCCTGTAGACACTGTCCCAGAACTCGAAGAAATTCTTGGGGCCTCATTGGACTTACTAGCGAGTAAAACGAGAGTAATGACCTTTTGCACACCGCGTTTACACCTGCCTGGAATCGATGATCGGCTGTACCCGTTCCAGGTCTAAGGTCATATCCTCAACGCTCCTTACTTTGGGTACATCTTGCATTTGGAGTATAACTCGAATACTGTTCCTTGGGCCTGATTGGCTCAGCTGGGTATTATCGACGTAACGACATACTTTGTACAGTGTATATACTCTATGATATGAATTTTGAGTTTATTGAATTTCATTCAGAACGAGATACTGCTTGGCTTATATCTTTCACAAATCCGTCTCTTCTACATGGATAATTACTGAATGGACCTGTAGCGTCGAGAGCAAGGTGGTTCGACGAGTTCACCATGGGATATAGAGAGAGCCCCATGAAATCTTGCATCCTTAACCTCCCAAGTGTTTCATGGAGTGTTCGAAATACCCATGGGGTCCCTGGGACCCTTTTTAGGGTACCAAGAGATCCTCCCGGGGTAAATGCTTACGAGTATTTCATCTTGTTTTATCATATGTCTTTCTCCTTTTTTAACCGTAAACCTTATCCACGTCGTGTCGCCTTTCGACTTTCATAAACAACCAGTGAGATATAGCGTCGATTCTATTTTCGTTTGTTTCGCAAAACCGTACAATCACTGCGGATAAATGTGCTTGTATCTTGTAGAATTGTTAGAGTTCATAACATCTGTTTGCCGTGCCAAATATTTCCTGAAATGAATTCGCAAAATTCAAAAGAACGAAGTCCTACCTCCATTCCCTGTGACAATCTCAAATACGGATTGTATTATGTGAAACAGAATGAAAAATCAAAATAAAGAATGCAACCTGACATCAGTATAAAGAGTTAAGATCCAAAGGAATTCAGTGAGTAAGATCGACAAGGATGGCACACGAGAAAAGGGCGGTGGCTCTTGGCTTTCAAGTGAGTCGTCCTGAGGCAGGATTTCGGGCGCCAGACGCCCTAGAATCCTACGTCCCTGCAGGCTAACATCCCTACCGCGGAGGAGCGAGTAACCGGCCGCTTAGTTTCGTCCAAGGGACCAAAGGGAACGGGGTCCCGACAGTCCATGAGGAATAGGACCCGTAAATAACGAATTAATCAAGTGTCCTTGTGTATGGATATCAGAATCATAAAGATCTCTAGTGTCGAAAGCGTAAAGAGAAAATTACATAATTCGCGAGTACTCTGATCGTTTTTTTTAGAGAAGTCAGCCCATGCCGGAGGGCCCGCTGCCAACGTAGCATAAGGATCCTGATAGGAAAGGCAGTTGCTCTCTATCAAAAGTTTAACCTCAAAACGCATCGTTGGGATTCGAGTGTCAAGTGTTCCTATGGAATCGTACTACAAATAGGATTAATCGATGTCCTCGGTGCTGAGATAGAAAACCGAGGAACTCCAGAGTCTCGCGCGAAATCAACGTCGAGGCACGGTGACTTTCCTCGCCTTCTGTTGGCAGTCCGTATTGCGGGAAATACAAGAGGCCGTTTTGGCGCGCATTCACTTACCAATCAGCCGGCAGATGGCCAATGCCGGCACACGTACGCGTCCACGAACGTCTGACTACAAAGATAGGCGGCACCAAGACTACCGTGAACGTACTTCTATCTGTCCCGTAGCTTAGCCAGTTGCCAGCGCGCCAGCCCATCACCCAGCTCACGAGCCGGCCTCGTGTTAGCGCCCAGGAGAGGATTATTTTCTCATCGCCAGGTTGTGGCGATCATGTCGAGACTGGGCTCATCTTGAAGCCCACGGTGTGGCGAGTGTCACGGGCTTTTTCGTCTAAGGATTCCTGGACTGGTTCGTACACACCAGAGGGATTTCTCGGACCGTGTGCTCGCCAGAAAATGGACACCGCTCGGTCGCGCTAGAGGCACGAAGAGAGTGCCCAGGCCGAAAGGAACACACAGACATAAAGAGAGACAGAGAAAGAGAGAGAGAGAGAGAGAGAGAGAACACGGAAAATACGTGTACTGGGAGAGACATTGAAAGAGAGAACAGAGAGAAACGTTAAGAAATTTTGTACGAGGGTCACAGAGAGAGTACCGATAATACAGAGAACCTGAGGGAGAGAGAGAAAGAAAGACACACGTTTAACGTACGTGAGAGAGAGAGAGAGAGAGAGAGAAAGAGAGAGTGAGAGAGCTAGAACTGAATCCAACGACGACGACACGACGATAATACACAGCATCGTCGCCAAACCACGCTGTCAAGCTCGACCCCAGGATACTGCATAAGGGAAGCCTTTCCTGCCTTACTCCGAGAGAGGATACCTCCTCGGATAATTACGAGAATGCCTCGCACTCGGAGCCTCTAACGAGGAGGAACGATCCCCGGAAGAGGGCCGTCTCGAAATACAGCACCACCACCCGAGCCAAGTAAGTGTAATACATGTATTAGATCAGGGTACGATAGTTTAATTCCTCTGTCCTTCCTTCGGCCAATATCTGGGGAGCTTCTGTAATCCAAGAACCCATTCCCATGTCTGGCGAAGATCCTAATACGCACATACGGTTAGGAAATTTCAAGAGCGTGGACACATTGCCACGACCTGGAGCGGTTACCCGACAACACTGAAGCATCTCCTGGTAGCTGTCCTCTCTATATATTAGGATCGTGAAATTTCAGGGTAGGCAACGTTCTGGGACTTAACCCCGTTCGAGAAGAGGACGGGGCCCGGCGAGCTTACACGCCGTGCCTTTTTCACCTCGATTCTCTATCACGATTACGCTTTCTCTCCTCTCTCTCTCTCTCTTCCTCTCGTAACAATTATTCTGTCTCTATCTAAGAGAGCCACGGAGGACGAGGAGGATTTCTCTCACGTTCTCTCTTTCTCTCTCTCACTCCCGTTCTCTCTTTCTCTCGCTCTACTATGTCTCTCCTTCTCGCCAGACCGTTTTTGGAACGTCGTGGACTTCGCGTGACCGTACTTGCACGCGCCAGGAGGGCAGCTACTCCTGAATTCTACGTTCGAGCTTTCGTTTAACGGTTACTTAACGCGGCTAATGCATCTGCGACATTATCCTGGCTCTTTAAAGGTTTTAAATCCCGGTGCATCGGCCTCTTTCTATATGTTCCTCCCTTCTGCTCTCTCTCTCTCCCTCTCTCTCGTACTCACTCTCCCTCTCTGTGACTACTTTATATATATATATAGTATATGTATATTCATCCATCTCACTCTACCTATCTCTCCCTAGGCCTCCTTCCCTTTTCTACCCTTCGATCCGTTGGCTGCGCTCGCGAATTACAAACGCGAAATTCTCCGGCGTGTCCTTCCTCTACCACGCTCGATACTACTCCTAATTGTTAACAGCTGATCGCCACGTAGGTGTGTATTAAGCCCGACCGGTCTTTATCCTATACGTTTATATACAGATAATTTCAAAAAAGATTCGATCCACAAATCCAAATACATTTGACACACTTCAAAACTGGTAGACCTTTCTTCACATCTTGTGTCCAGGTTCACTCTGGACACTGTAAATCTGCCTATTTGTAACAGCGAAGCACAGGATATTCTTTAACTGTCCAAGGTTCAAGGTAACGAGGGTCCCTTTTGGTCTTCTCAGGACGCTCTATAGACTTTCAAAACTTGTTCCCTCTTTATTTTTCTCTACTTTCTTCTGTTCTTTAGAAATCCTAACCGGCACTCTCGGTCTTTACAGTCATTTTTGCTACTTGTTTACCGGGGTCTGTTTTCATTTTTTTTTTTAGGAGAACTAATTTTTTTTTGGTTATCTATCTTCTCATACTTGTACACTTCATGAAGCTTCTTCGTAGGTTCTTAGGACTGCGGGTTCAATGAGAATATTGACTTTAGTTATCCTATACGTTTCTGTACTATGCTTTGAGAAAATTCCAGCGGCCATGCCACGCTCGTCACGACGCCAGTGGACGCCTCGTGTCATGTATAATGTACGACGTTGCGACTGGCTCGTTATTGTTTACGAAATTATTAACAACGCGAAGTTCCACTCTGGTGACGATAAAAATTCACAAGACCCGTGTATACCTCGTAGAAGAAAAATATTTCGTGGAGTCATAGATTGAGTGTTGTGGCACGACCTAACCAAAACACTTGGTACTCGAGCATGGACAACGTGGCTACGTCCCTTTTCTCGATCTGATCACATGGACCGAAGTTCAAAGGAAGAACCTTGAGAGGTTTGATTATTCGTTGGAAGCTTACTTTAAATCTTTAACAACTGATCGTCAGTGCAAATTAGGTAGAGGAATCTGTCAGTGTTTTTTTTTTTTTTCTCAAGCATTTGTATATACACGTATGTTTCACCCTGTAAACGTTTTCTGCCATTTTTTATTCTCGTTTCCCTCTGACAGATGTTTCCAGGCCTGGGAGACTCCAGGACTCTTGTTGGCTTCTGTGTAGTCGCCGCACACACGGGATAACTATGTCAGGATCCTCTTGCGGTGGGTTGCCGATACTTTTCTACTGGCTTTTCAAACCCGAAGCCATTTTTCTCCTTCTTTCTCTTTTAGACAAATACCGGGCTTCTAGGACCTTACCCATGTTTCAGTGGCGATTCAGAAAATCTATTGAATTTCTTTAGACCCCTACCCTACTTCGTGGCTGGCTTATCCTGATAGATTTGAGACGCTTGACGTTACACTGCAAATATGCGACCAAGGAAGATGCTGCGAGGACGCTGACACCGGGGATGCTTTGATTGTAGGGGAAGATCATTCGATGGGGTGCTCGGTTGGGAAAACCGTTAAAATCATTTGGGAAGTGTGCGTTCGATGTGGAAGATGAAAAAAAATTCCAATGGCGCCCCTAGGTCCTTCGTCCCTTTATACCTCTGGTTTTAGGGACCTTCTAGAATTCCTATGTTAGTCCTTCACGCCCTTTTGCTCCAGGTCGAAATTCAAGATCCCTACGGTTACTCTCGTGATATAATTCAGGACGGGTCCTGCGGATTTAACGATTTGAAAACGCCCATAAATATTAGATAGGTTAATCATTTTAATCGAAGAAGTTTTTCTGATCACGTATCTACTGGTGTGATTAGGAATAATTATCTTTACTTTGCTGTAATTATTATTAAAATTATTCATCCACTGAAAGTATATATGGCATTTAGAAGAGGAGGACGTAGGTGGGTCTTTGCATAGAGTGTGTTTCAGGTTCATAAGCGTTTACGTATTTTAATGAAGAGATTAGGCGCCAGGATGAATGTTTTACGCATCATGATGACCTGACGCCCAGAATTTGCTAAGCTTTGGTCAATTAAAACATTCGTTGAAGCTTAATCAGCTTGGCTCTCTGATAAAAATACGAGTCACCGTGTATCGCGGATTCATGGTTCAATTATGTCGTAACGTTGATGCACAATGTCTCAGGAAGCCTTTCTGACCCAGGTTACTTAGATATGACATTTGTTTTTCTTCCTTTTCATTAATTTTCTTTCCTGATCAACAGATTCGTTAAAGCCATCAGGATGCCTCGTGTCCGGAGACAGGTTATCCTGGAGGATCCTGCTGGACCCGTCACACCAGACATGGCTCAAACAAAATTGGGTAAGAGATTTCAAATCCTTCTATGATCACTTTACATTTTGAATGAATTAGACTCATAGAAATGTTCTGATTGCAGTGAAGACAGAGTTCATAGATGAAGGATCCATGGACGAAGTCCAAGCACAGAGGATAGCTGAGGAAACGCCGAGTCCTCATCTACAGGATCATCAGTATGGACAGACACCCTGTTACCAAGTAACCAGGAGACCAGCACAGCCTCCGCCTCGGGCCGAGGTACAATTTACAAGCTTAAAGTACTCGAGCGTCTTGTTTTGGAATAATTAAAACGTTGTTCGTCCTGTGATGTTTATAGATTTCGGTCCAGGCAGTCAAGAGAAGACTGAACTTGGAAGTGGGTACGACAGGGCCAAGTCAATCAGCCTTTAAGACTCCACGTGGCAAACGCAGAAGATCCGGTTCGAATTCATTAACGAATCACACGCCCACGAAGAGTAATTAGAGACTTTTTTTTTGTTTTTCAAGTATTATCTAATCTGCGTTACGTGACATTGTTGAGACATTTTTTAATAGATACTTCTCGATTAGGTAAGCCCGTAGAGAGGACACGGTACGACACGTCGTTGAGTTTGCTCACGAAGAAATTTATCAACCTGGTAGAAAGCAGTCACGACGGCGTGGTGGATTTGAATGTGGCTTCAGAGAAATTGGAGGTGCAGAAACGTCGTATTTACGACATCACAAACGTATTGGAGGGAATTGGTATTTTGGAGAAAAAAAGTAAAAATAATATTCAATGGAAGTGAGTGTGATTAAATATATTTATTTTAAATTTGATCTTAATTTGAATTAGGGATTTATATGCTGAGGTGGACAGTCGTACGAATTTCATGAAAATAATTTCTCAATTCTCAGGGGTGGTCAGTTGCCGGGTGAACAAAATGACATTGCTGATCTTAGGAGAGAGGTCGCCGATCTTGAGGCTAAGGAGAACACTCTGGACAGATTGATTCACGGTGCTGAGAAAAATCTACGTGAACTCTGCGCAGACAGGCAATACGCTTACGTGACGTATCACGATTTACGCTCAGTCTCGGTCTATAGAGATCAGGCAATTATGGCAGTGAAAGCACCACCGGAAGCGACCCTCCATGTTCCTCAGCCAGTGAACGCCTTCGGTCAGCCAAAGGTAGCGAAGATGAAGTAGTTGATGAGGTTGCGACCTGAAAGACAAGAAATATAATGATGTATTCCTTGTTTCTCCTTTCTTAATCGAACATTTAAAAAAAAGCTCCAGATACACATGAGGTCACAGCATGGCGAAATCGAAGTGTTCCTGTGTCCTGATGATCCTGGAGTGAAGACGACGTCGAGTCCTGGGCACACGACGACGTCTCACACATCCTCGAAGATGCCACCGATGCCTTGTCTCCCTCCGGAACTGCTGGTCGGCGGAGGTGATGTCAAGGTGGAACCTGTACCCTCTGCCGAGGATCATCTTGATCCTGATCACAGTACTTCGATCACACCGACGCCTACTACCTCCTCAGCCGGTATGAGGGACGCTCTTCTCTGCGAATCCGATGACTTCGGTCCTATGGGAGGTGGCAGATTCCAACTTCAGACAGAGGATCAGAACACCACGCCAGGTAGGGATCGTCGGTGCTTGGCAAACGTGGCCTCTGAGTAGTTCGACCGATTATGCTTTAAGTTGCTTAAGGTTTTATAATTTATGCTTTGCGCACTAAAAAACTGGATTACGCTTTTTTTTTTCTTTTTTTTTTTTAGATTTACAAAATAATCAGTCATGTACTGTGCGTACTGACCTATAATATTAAGGCTTGTATGTTGTGTACATAGAAACGAGCAGTGGCTGAAAAGTTCTCGACCAATGAAACGATATTCTTGTATGAGCCTTGTAAGACTTTTCAGACGCTCTTTTACTTTTATTGTAAAATTTCATCCACTTGTGTGCTTTTCTATACTGTCTGTATCATCGCTGCACATAACTCTCACACGCTTTTCTTTATTTTCATTTAAAAGATATTTTTTAAGCATGACATTTCACACTATGGTTTTTCTTTCTTTCTTTTTGTTTTCCTCTCAGTGAATCCTGCATTTATCTATATTCCTTTTTTCCCATCTATTTCTTTTTTTCCCCCCTACTTCTTCATCGAATTCTCATTTCTTTTAATAAAAACTCTTTTTCACTCTCTTCCTTCATTTTTGTCTGCACGTTGTGTCTCAACGAGATCATCGCAGAGGCGTTTCTTTCCAATCGCAGGCTAGCCTCTGGTTTAGGAAATCCTTAATTCACAAGAACAATTAGAATTCCAGTCGAGTTATGTTATGTTTGACGACTGCGAAAGGAACGTTTCGAGACTTGCTTTTTCTTTTCTATTTCTCTACGTACAAACGAGTAGTCGCTTTTCTTTCTTGAAACTCCTGTATTCCTTTGACTGAGGACGATAGCCGTTCCCTGATGGAGCTCTGGCTGTGACTTGTGTGTTTAACATATGAAGATCACATCACAGGCAGAGTTCTACTTAGGTAACGGTTTACAACATCAAGCATTGTCGCGCGAAGGTACGTTTTTTTTTTTTTTAATAGTCAATAAAAAAATCGTAGACCCTCGTAAACAATGCATAAGCTACGTCAGTTATCTTATAGTGACTATCGTTCGATCATGTTTCATAATCACTTATCAAAACTTTCTACCTAAAGTACCCAGGATGCTTGCTGAATGCTACACTAAAATATTTTCACGAATCTGTGGCTTTTAATAAATATTTATCAGCTGTCCTGTGATACTCTTGCGACCAGACTGTGGGAATTCATGTTGTTTATTAGAAAATCTCAAGATCTGTTTATACAGAAGCTTTAGAGCAATGACGTGGACGACTGTTTACATTTATTTAAAGTCACAGACAATGTTTACGTTTACAACGTTGCCATATTCTTGTCCAATAGAGATCATCAGTTTACACGTACAGTTCAAATTGAACGACCCTGTATATTCGGTGACGCGTAATCAATCACTGCTGAGAAGGAGGATCGAGGTGTAACAATGCTTTTGGGATTATGCTTATTCTAAAACAATTAATGAATTATTTTTATCGTGACGTAATTCAATGATTTTTACATATCGTTTCTTTGTTTCAGACATGAGTATTCTTGATTTCGGAGAGCCTCTCCTGTCCCTGGAACCACCACTCTCTGAGAACGACTACGCGTTCTCCCTGGGCACCGAGGAAGGCCTCACGGATCTCTTCGACTTCTCCTTCTAGGATCCTCGTGGTCGTTGTCCAAAATAATACACAACCATTTTTTTTTTTTTAATCTATCTCTGAGTTCGTCTCCGGGGAGTCTCTATGAACGTGGGGCCACAACTATATAAAAGGACATTAAAATGCCACTGAAAAAAAAAAAGAGACACCGAATTCATGCTTCGCTCTCAACCAGTCATTCAAGATTTCATTAGTTTCAACTCCGAAGATTATTGTTGTCAACAGTGAATCTGAAAATGGTACTTTTCAGAATCATAATTTTTCTATCGTGTTAAAAAATCTACTACCATGGGCTACAAGGATAAACATATCATGTCAATTGATAGAAAAAAAAAAAAAAAAAAAAACCAGGCACTTCACTCGAATTCCGTAGAGGAATCTTTTTTTCGGTGAAAATAATTGTAGCGAGACAAGGAAAGAGGATACGGAACAACCAAGAAAAGTCATTGGGAATTTCGTGAAGAGTTTTGAAAATACGTCTAGTTCGATACAGATAGTTATTACGTCTATTAAAATATTGACGACTTTTGACGGTCTTCAGTCTTCATTTTTATTTTTATTAAAGACCACGTGCGTTGACAATTTCTACGTAATTTTGTATTTAGGGTAAAGGAAGGAAAACAAAAAAAAAATAAGGGAAACAATGAAAACTCGCACGTACCTTGTATTTTGATTGCGATTAATCATCTTCTTTTCGTCTTGACACGAACAATTTTTATTAGCTATGTATTTTTTGTTGTTGTTGTTTCATTTATTTTATTCTGACGCAACACGTTTTCGCACGAAACTCTTCACGCGTTGTGCTGATCGTTTAACACGAAGAAAGACAAAAGAAAAAAAAGGAATCGATCACGTCATCTATGCTAGCAAATGAGTGATTTACAAATTATGGAAATACTCGTCGCCGTCGTATAATTGCGTCTATTTAACGTAAAAGCTGCTGCTACAGCTATAATCCGTCATTAGAGTCAGGATCACGGGGACGAACTCATCGAATCCTTACAAGAAATTACGCGAAGAACGCAAAAGGACGAAAAAGAAAGATTGAACAAAACCACTAGGCTATCGTCTCGTGTAAACGCATATTTAATATTATTAATATTATCGTCTAAGATATTTCCAGGATACAGTACTATTCTGGACCTGTTTAAGGATCCCAACGGGAGGAAGTTCCTCGTCGTGCCGTCACTTCCTGGACCAGGTCTGAGATAAGAATTCCGTGTAATCCAGACAAAAAAATAGAAACAAAATTCAATGGTTAACGAGAATCGAAAACTTTTGAGATGAAAACAAACAAAAAAAAATTAAAACTTATTTCAATAGATCTCAGTCCTGATCCAGGTGTCGTAGCATCCTGAAATCCGACGACACTTTCTCACCCTTTGTCGATCCTTGAGGATGCGTACGCTAACGTCAAAAATTAGCGTATCTCCAAAGCCATAGTGCCTACACCATAAACGATCACAGAATTCCGACGAAAAAGAAGGAGAAAAGAGAAAAAAAAACAAATAAATTGTAAATACTTTACATACGTGCATATAAACATATATGAGGAGCGTAATGTATCCCCGACGGATAAATGAGAGGAAAAAAAAGAAAGCGAGACAGACGAACACAGCTGACTCCTGATTACAGTTATCAATAGGATATTTCTCTATCGTTTTAGTTATTTTTAATGATTAATATTATTGAAGCATTAAACGAAAGATCGTTAGGTTATATAGTTACTTATTATATATATATATATATACAAATATATATATAAACATACATATAATATTTGTATCGTCGCCAAGAAGGTAATTCATGCAAGTCGCCTTAACGAATCATACCAATTTATTTAATAGCTATACAAATATTATTATCAAGATAAGAGAACAAAGATTTTGTTTTTTCATTGTCGCGTTGTCGTTCTGGTGCTGTTTCGTTATCCTTCGTAACTTTGAGTAGCGTTTTGTTTTGTTTTTTTTTTTTTCACGCATCTCCATGTCTATATATATATATATGTAGTCATTTTCAGAATGTCGAAAATTCTTTTTAGACGGCAATTTCGGTACTGACGGCTTGCCTGAGTTGCCCCAGGTCGAATTTTGCCTATCGGCGACGGCAAAAAAAAAGGATCGTGCTAGTTTTTTTTTTTCCTTTAACACATTTAACGACGACAGGCTTCTGTCGCCATTTGTAAAGAACGTGACTACGGAACGAGTGAAATATTCGCGTGAACGTTGCGTGTTGAGTGTATACATGTGGGTATGCGAGAGTGCGTGCTTGTGCGTCTGGATTGAATGAGAAAATTGTGTTCGACAAAGCTGGAAAAAGAAACAATGAAACAAGAATTATGGGAGACGAGAAAGAAAAGAAAATGAAATAGTAGATTTTCGTTTTTGGGAAACACCAGTGAGAGGTTTATGATATTTTTTACCTGAGTAGTATATACATATATATATATATATATACACATATATATATATTATAGTTGAATCGTGACTCTTCTTTCCGGTATATGTCTCTCTCTTTCTCTTAAGAAAAAAAATCGGCGCACCTTGATTTTCGACTTTTTCATTATAAAAATATAGATTTTTGAGACTGTCACATTGGGAACCGAGGTCCTTTCAAAATGTACTAGCGAGAGGACGAGAAACTCGTAAAATTTGGAGTAAGAGTTGTTTTTTCATTTCGTAACTTCCCTTTAAGTTCTAGAAGCATTTTGGGTCTTGCGAGAGAAGAGAAGAAGGGATCGGGAAAGGAGAGGGCGATTTATAAAAAGAAAAAAGAAAGGGCCAACCTAGGGAATATACATTGGCTGGCTCTCGTGAACGAGGCTCAGGTTTTGAAACGTCGTCGACCTCAAACCTCAGCGCACTACTAGCCACCTAGATTATTACTACATCCCGTACCTCAAACCCGTCCTTATGTCCCCTTACAGGGCGGCATCCTCCCTCTTCCCCGAAACCCTTCTGCGAGAAAGGATCATCGCGTTGCTCGCAAAAAAAAAAACCACTTGGACTGTTAAGATACCTACAAGAGAAACAATGATAATAGGGAGTTGAGCGCCCTTATGAAGTAATCGGCGCGCTCGCTCCCGTAGGAGACGTCGCAAAAGAAAGTTATTAAATATAACCTTGTGTAACGTGCTGAAAATTCTAGTGATTCTGTATATTCTACAACCGTCAACCACAATCCCCAGCTATCAATATACTCGGTACACACTGACTGACCATCAGGAGTTTTTTTTGGGTCCTGATGGAGATGAGAAATTAGCAGATTTAAATAATACATAAAAGCACCCTCTGCATTTGCGCTTAACCAAAAGGACGGATCGGAGAACCGCTGAGGGATTTTTCTATGGAGACAGGGAATAACAGGCTGTGTAGGATATGTGAAATATTCAGTATGGTGTATACTGTGCTGTACTATATTATAGTCTGACTGTACCTGTAATATACTAGGTTCGAGGAGAGACAGACAGAGAGAGAGAGAG
>JARPRG010000002.1:301637-314623 GCA_031001745.1 Hartigia nigra
TCGCTCTCTGTCTCTCTCGCTCTCTCTCTCTTTCTATCTCTCTCTCTCTTAAGTATTAAAATCCTGACTGAACACCCAAACAAGTACAGTATGACTCAATTGTGTAGTCGACTTCATATACCTGGACGAAGAGTCACCTCTTTGTTTTTTTTTTTATCATCCTACCAATTGATCCGGTCTATATACACTCCTGACTGCTGCACCTTCTCCGCTATGTTAATATGTACATATATACTTTATTAAGCTCCCTCTGCTCTCCCCACTCTCTTTCTCTCTCGCTCTTTATCTTGTGTGTATCATATAGTTACTCTTGGTCGACCTGTGTATCGGCGCGTCGAAGGGTTTTCGGCCCATTAGCCTCGCCCAGGAATATACATGGTCTGTGTCTGCTGCTGTGCCGGGGTTAGGTTAGGAGACTAAGCTCCTTCTCCGATGACCTAACCTTACACGTAGCCCTTGTAAGAGCACAGAAAGTTTCCTATCGTAGGAAATGATAAAATGTCCGTTCTATCCTTGCGACTTATTGCCAGTCGATATGTTATCGGGTTTGATATTATCTGATAGGAGACATATATATATGTACATATATACACATACACACTCTAGGAGAGTGGTGATATACAGGACATAATATTAGTTTGAAGAGGTGGATTTATTTTGTACTTTATGTACAATATATATATATATGTACTCTGGTAGATGCATATATAGGTTAGGTTATTATTTATCAGTTACTCTGTACTCTACTATCCTGGCTGTGTATACATATACATATTACGCTTATGGGATTATCCTTCTTTTATCATGCCTCTCTCTCTCTCACAAACACACACACACACTCTCTCTCTCTCTCTCTCTCTTCGTATTCGTTCCGTAATAGTATAGACACATAGGCGAGACTCTGACAAAGTGAAGGCAAACAATCCGGCCGTCTGTCCACTCGCGGACAGGACGATAACGGCCCAATAAAATCCGTCTTCCAAAGACGACAGAGTAACGTAACGTAACGTAACGCGTCCGGCCTAATAAAACAAATTGGTCATTGGTATCGCTTTGTCAACCACCCTCCCTCCATCCATCCACCCTGCGGACACTGACATCAGATGCGAAGCGTCAGAAATACGTAAGGGGGTCGTTCCACTGGCTCGTTAGACCATCACCAGACCCTTGGCTGCTGTCTCTCGATCTTCTCCCGTTCCTCGTGAAAATAACAAAAAAAAAATGTCTCCAGGGCATCCCGGATAGTTTGATGAGATGACCCCTCGATGGGGACCACAAACCTTCTTCATTTGCGTGCTCGATGGGAAATCTTATTTTGATGCGACCCTTTCTACAATTTATAAAAGCACATCCACCCTTTCCTATTCTGTATTTCTTTGACAATTAAAATCCAAAAAACCTGTTCCCATCCTCCATCAGCACTAGCTATTCTGACGCAATCGACGGTAAACTGTCTGCTCTGGTCTTATCGAACGTTTTGGACTATTCAATACGTCATCCCCTTGCAGCAACGATACTTTAGATTCGTCGGACGACTTTGTTGGCCGCCCTTTGAACTTATATGTCTAGGAACCAACCACCGCCATCCCCCTCGAAAATAAGGTGCGGCCGTATAGCAGCCCATTACCGCGGACGCACCCTAAAGGCCATCCAATAATAAAATCCGCGTCATTTGGCTAAAAGCTGCTACCACCACCCCTCCCCCTCCCCCTACTCTTCTTCCTATTTTCTCTCCTTCTCATAGGTACACCCTCTGGGTATCCGGTATCAAGGTGCGGCTCGGTTCTTATCACGCGACGCGAAAAAGCAACCCTTAATCTGCCCCTGCGATAAACATGCTCGTCATGCGGCTACTGAAACAAACAGAAATTCCTCGATGACTACTGCCGCTACCTGCATACGATGTCTGACTAGGTGCCAGTACTTTTCACTGTCAGCCGGGGATTACCTGCGGGATAAGGATATGGGCGCACCAAGCGTCGAACGTCGGAACTAGGATAGAGGGATATGGGGCTGGCGTGGACGACGTCTGGTTTATTTAATTGAATTTTCCAACTAGGCTAACGTTCAACGGGAAAAGCCATGACACGACCCGCAGATGGAATCACAATGGCTTTTGTCTTAACCGTAGTCTCTTCCCGGTATGCTATTTTTTTTTTTTCCCCTCTTTGTATATATTATCAAGTGCCATTATTTGCTCACCCTTCTTCTTGGCGTTCATTTTTCCCGCGATTTCACATTCAACGACTTCGGGCGCCATTGTTGTTACTCTCCTACGTACGTACGTATCTCGTACGTCGATACCACCGGCTCTCGCCTGTACACAATGTGTAGAGTTCGACAGGGGGGCCCCTTGTTAGCTCAGACATTTAAGCGTCGATAACCGGTTTTCAGTATGGCGTTATTGTATACAACAACGTATCGTTAGTGCACTTTAAATGCAGGAACCAAAAGTATAACCGGCGAAACTAAATATCTCGTAAGTTGTGGTCAGAGACTATATTGAATATATGTGGTCTAGGTAGAAAGTTAAAAAAAAAAACTAGATCGTCGGCCATTTTTATTTTCCCCCTCCTCTCTCTCTCTCTTTCTCTCTATACCTATAGCGAGAACCTCTACGAAGTAGAGAACCACCTCCTCTAGTGTCCATCGATCTTTTTGTTTTAGTATTATATATATATATATATATTTTTTCCATTTTGCCCAACAAACCAACGAGAAAAGAAATATAGTACTTCCGTTAAGAAAGAAAGACGACGCACTCGCCGATTTTTTTCGACTGCTTAAAGAAATTCTTTCGGGTCGCGATACCGTTTGCAATCGACTTTTGATATACAGCCTATATATTCCATGCACGCAAAGAGACACTGGCTCAAGCCAGTCCACTAGCAGTTTAGTCAGCCATCCCAAGCAAGCAGCCAGTCAACCAGCCAGGTGAGCTAACGGTCCTCGGATGCGGTTAAGTAACGGACTCTCCTGGCGCGCACTATTCGTTCCTCAGTTACTTCTTTACGGTCGACTTGGTTTTATTTGGCTTCTCTTTCTCTCGCGTTTGGGCCCCACCTAATGTCGATGGGCCTCGTCGCTACCTGAGAAGCGTCTTGGTCAACGTTTATAATATTCCATATTGGGCCTTCTCTCCTTCTCAGTCAGACTTACACTTTACTGGCAGCTTAGCCGCTCTCCACGGCAGGGCCTGATCGCTGTAGGCCGTGCTAAAACGTGTACATGCGGTAAGGCCCAGGGACACGGGATTACTTTCAAAATGGCCGATCACACTAGAAGGGGGCCTTAGGAAATTTAGAAAATACCTTCTATCTCTTAATCGCGCATTGTGCACCGACCATTTGATTGATTTCTTTTCTTTTTTTGGGTCTTATGCCCAAAGTGGGACTGTTAGTGTGGATACTCGTTTAATTGGGAAATTTCACCAGAGCAATGTTTCACTGTTATTATCCTCGGTCACGCTTCGTACTTGTTTTTTTGTTGTTGGTTATAGTAACGTAAATTTTTCAGATTTTCAGCCTTTACATAACCTTTCGTTAACTGTGTTATCATCTATCTGTTTGGTTTGGTCGGTGAACAGGTTCCTTTTTCATTTTTCTTCGTATCGCCGTTCCGCCTCTTGGCAACCGCGATCAGCCACCTGGAAATCACACGGCAATTTCAGCTTTCTCGTAGGCACGTCGTGAGACTGTCAGCAATTAGGCAAGTATCTCGCGAAGTAGGTATATCGACATGGGAGGATCAGGATTAGAAAAGGGGAGTTGAAATAAAGTAAAATTCCTTCGTCGATCCTTGATCTACGAATAGCACCAGTAGCAAAGTGACGTCATTTAGTCTAACTTCAAACCACCAGGATAAAACAGATCTGCGTAAGAGGTTAGCGGAGTGAAAAAGAAATATGATTATCGACCATTACCGACGGAGCTTCCTTGATCCTCCTATGAAAATGGACTCTTTTGTCATACGAGATGGCGGATTTAAATCGCCAATGGAAACCTTACCGTATTGCAATGACTCAGCCTCTATTCTTCCAGGAAGTCCTTAATACTCCCCTCGTGCTAAACTTCCTGATCAATCTCGAGGTGCTCATTCGATTCTTTGTACATTGATTTTATTTATTTATTCATTTTTTTTTTTTTTCAATTTTCTCTTACCACTTCGTTTCCCATAGGAAATACTCGCGTTCGTCGAGCACTGTTTTCTCTGTTCTCTATGCTGCTCTGATCTCTTTGTCGATCCATCCGAATCTCCGATTCCTCAGACTTTAGCCTGGAAAAACGACCAAGGAAAACAATAGTTGCAAGTTGCGGCCACTTGCGACAGAAGGGAAACCCGTCGACTGTCGCCGTGAAACTTTCCAACGTTGGAAACGACGTGACGAGACGTATTTGACTGTAGATTGAAAAAAAGAGAGATAGATGGAAGGACGAGGTAGGGGACGAGAGAGAGAGAGAGAGAGAAGCGACTATATTTTCAGGATGAAAAAAAAAAACATACCGAAAGCCAAGGAGCGACAAGTGGAACGGATGGTGTAAAAAGCATTGAACGTTGCGCGACATTTTAAGAACCATGGGTGATGCCCTGAACCGCTACGAAAATTTGTAGGATGAAAAATTGTCGCAAATTACAAACCCCGCCATAACGTTTATAATAATACATTCGTATTTCATCTTAAAAGTCATTCCTTTATATAGCCTTGAATTACACGGTTATTGTGTACTCAGGTATCAACTATACTTCGTACAATGTAACTCTGCGATCACAGTAGATTGAACTCTATAGTCGTAATAAAGAGGTTAGAAAGAGTAATACGCTTCGCGTAACAGAGCAATGGTTTCTTTTATGCTCGTGACCGCGTTCAAGGTCGAAGGTCTCTCTACAGTGGTAGACCACGTGGCCATAAGGATAATCTTAAAAAGTCTTCCAAGCATTGTTCTCTGTCACCAACCGTTCTCTCTCTCTCTCTCTCTCTCTCTCTTTTGTTACAGCACCGAGTTCGTTAACCGCTATTGGATTTTACTTGGTGTTCACTCTTATATTTAATTATTACATAAAACTTTGTTATACGGTTTTGCTACCACTTCCGGTGTTCACCTTCCGGATTACTTTGATTATACTGTGGAGACACTGAGATTCCGTCGGTTGGCTATTGTTTGGACTGATACTGATCTGATACTTGGTTTAGGGTATAATGAGAGGAAGAGAGATAGGAGACTTGGCTATACTATGGTCTATGACTGAACTGTAGAGTCTTTGTATCTGATGCGTAACCCCACGGCCATGAGCTCAGGAATTGGCCGTGTATTTTGAAGCACGTAGAAGCTACGCGCCAAACCGTGGCTATGGGTGACGGTCAATTAAAGCCTGGTTTGCCGTATAAGTATGCGTCGGTAACGTAGAGTCAGAGACAAACGCTTTGAACTCTACGGTGAACGTCCGCTGTAGGGGGTTCGACGACCCCTGAACACCTTGCGGGCAAGTCGAGCGAAGCTTTTAACCTCTAGCTTGTTAAGGCGTTCTTTAACGTCAACTTGAAGGTTGAAAAGTCTTTGATTTTGAGGTTGAGGTTCGAGGTTAGATCCCATATGGTGAGGTGGTTGGTAGGGATAACGTGAAAAGTATTAATGTTTTCATCGTTGATTTTGTTTCAGCAACTGTTTCGCAGTCAGCCGCAAGGTGCGACGCCGCAGCAGCTTCAACTGCTACAGCAGCAGCAACAGCAACAGCAGCAACAGTATCTGGCAGCCTCACAGGCTCAACAGCAACAGCAACAACAACAGAACTTTCCCACTGCACCCTATACCGTTATCAGCGGACAGGAGCCATACGTGGGTGCTTTGATAACAGGAGCGCCACCCGTTGTTCCTCAGTACTATGGAGTTGGTCCTTGGGTGTATCCAGCTGGACTGCTGCCTCAGGCACCGCCACAGGCTGCAGCACCGCCACCTCCTAGGAGACCCCTGACACCGTCTTCGGCTGCTGTAGCAGCTGCCGCTGCTCAGGACACTGCCAATAACTTGGCGCAAACTGTATGTACTCTAAATTCACCTGGAATTCCTTGGCTAGTGATTTTGGTTACTGGCAAGAAAAATTTGACAAATTTCTTTTGCTTCCTGCATCCAGGTTCAGGGTCAATATCAGGTCATACCAGCATACTACGACCAAAATGGTTCAATAGTCATGGGTGGCGTACGTGGGTTGGGATCAGCAGCAACCCCAATGAGGTTGGTGAGTCCTGCACCTGTTCTGGTGAACAGGGCACCATCACAACCACCTCCAGGACCACCGGCACCTCCACCGCCCAGTCTCTACTCTCAGCCGACCTCCACTTCTCACAGTAACGCAACACCTGGTGAATGTCTTGGTAAGTCTGACGGCGGATATACCAGAAGACGTTATTCAGAGACACGTCACCGACGTACTGTAATATCTGGTATCAGTCCTTTAGGCAGCTGTGTTTTATCTTTCTATTCGTTAATTCGTAATGACAACCCTTTGTACATAGAATAATCTCTTCTCACCAGACTCATACATTTTTTTTAACCTTGTGACTAAAACACTGAATAAGGAATTTATCCCTCGTTACCATGTACGTATATGTTCTCCATACATCTAATCTGCCCATATTCTGTTTACATATATGTATATATATATATATTGACCTATAAATATTTACATATCCAATATGTATAAAATATATATATATATATATATTTACATGTACATGATTCGATGTAAGATTGTGTGTGTGCTCGCGCGTGTCTCCTCCGCTGCTGTTGCTATAAAGAGATGAAAGAGAGGAGAGATAAAGGAGAGCGGCCGGACATTATATATATTATTAGGCCGCATAATTTGGTGTAAGGCTCGTAACCAGCTGCTAATCGAACCCAAGACTAAGTAGGTGTGTGGGTTGCGGGCTTTCGGTGCAGGTCTGGCGGCGTGCAGTGCAGCGGCAGTGGTTGCACAGGCTCAGGCGGTTGCTGTGCAGCAGGCTCAGCAACAAGGATCAGGATTGGCAGCAGGTTTGGCAGCCCTAGGCTACGGAGGCTCGCCTCTTGGGGCCCTAGGTTCGCCGGCCCAGCTACAGAGCACAGGTACACCGTCCTTCCAATTCCTACTCCCGAAAGTCCGAAAGTCCTAATCGAGTCCCAAGTATCTAAGTCTTATTATAAAGCCAGGAAACACAAAGCACGGCCAGTTTGCTGAACGATTGAACTTCAGCTAGCAACCAGGAGACATCTTGTTTATTGTACACCCTGCACTTGTACCATCCTCTGTATCATTCACGCATGCTTCTATGAATCATAACTCTCTGAATGCCTCTCTTCTGTACAAGTGTGCCAATGACAATTATACTTTTCCTTTTGTATCTCTTGATTACTCATTTAAACTGCCATTCATTCCCAGGGTCGCTCGTCGATCTTTACCGCAATTGCAATTGGTTTCTTTCTCATCGCAGGTCTTGGCTTGGGCGCGTCTTCCACTGGGAGAAGGGACTCTTTCGACAGGAACACCTCAGCCTTCAGTCCCAGCTTAGAATACAGCAGGGCCAAGTGGCCTCAGAGCTACGGTGCTCTAGGTAAGCATCTTTCATGCCTTTATACATGATATTCCTGGGAGTGCCTGGAGCTTATTCAGGACGTGCACTTAGAATGGCTACGTGTCCTTCGCCGTGTTCTCTCACTAAGCGTGGCAAGGACGACTGGTATCTGACGACTCATGCTTAGTTCTACGGGGATATCCAGTTTGGATGTGCTTGTCAAATTTCTTGGTTGCCTAAGCATCATTTGTTGGATTTATTTTGCGTTCTTAATACATTGTCGGATTGGCGCGTCGTACTGAGGGGGAAGTATGCTTAATCGTCTGAAACATGATGTAATGGATTTCCAGGTCGTTTTACAATATTACCAGGCGTTACTCGTTTTTTTGTTTTTAATCCAACTTCTTGGATTTCCTATTATACTAGAAACCTAGTATAGGTTCCAGGAGATACCTGGAACCGTGTATCAGGATTATGACCTCATTGAAATTTTATACACGTATGTACTCAGTGTAACAAGAAAATTAACATTTCCGTAGGTACAGTGACAGCTTCTCCAAGTCCTCTGGGACTTTCCTTGACACCTCCACCAACTCTTGGTGGTTCACTGGGTGGTCTGGTTGGCGGTGCGAACCGTGTTTCGGCTGCACCTGGTGCAGAGGCAAAATTCAGAGCGAGCGCCGTACCGCCACTGACAGCTAATGGAGTCTTTGGTTCGAGCACTTCCTTGTTCCCGAATCTCGTGGGCAAACCTGCTCGCGGAGGAGCTACCGGAGTCGGTGACAAGGGTGCAGGAGGAAGATCACGTCTGCTGGAAGACTTCAGAAATAATCGGTAAAACTCTCTCCGTAAACTTTATTATCGAAAAATAAATACCATTAATAGTTTGGTATTTGCATTGATCTTACAGATTCCCCAGTCTTCAACTGCGTGATCTTGCCAATCACATAGTCGAGTTCAGTCAGGATCAACATGGCTCCCGATTCATACAGCAAAAACTAGAGCGTGCCTCGACCAGCGAGAAGCAATTGGTCTTTCAGGAAATACTTGCTTCGGCTTACAGTCTTATGACGGACGTATTTGGAAATTACGTTATACAGAAATTCTTTGAGTTTGGTACACCTGAGCAGAAATCTACCTTGGCCCAAAAGGTACGTGTACACCACGGAATCATGATGTGTGTCTACCAGAGCCCCGTTCTCAAAATACATGATGATAATCATGCGTGTCAGCTGATTTTTGTGATTAGCATTTATTAACACTGATAAATCCTTCTCTTCAGCATTCAGGACACTTTGTCTTGAACGTTAATAATATTGATGTACTTTCTCGTTGACAGGTTCGTGGACACGTTCTTCCGTTAGCCCTGCAGATGTACGGCTGCCGGGTAATCCAGAAGGCCCTGGAGTCTATCGGGCCGGAACAGCAGCAGGAAATCGTGAGGGAGCTCGATGGACACGTTCTAAAGTGTGTCAAGGATCAGAATGGCAACCACGTTGTGCAGAAATGTATTGAATGCGTAGAGCCCAGAGCGTTACAGTTCGTCATCGGTGCATTCGCCGGTCAGGTGTATTCCCTGAGTACCCATCCTTACGGATGCCGTGTAATTCAACGTATATTGGAACATTGCACCCCAGAGCAGACTCAGGGAATATTACAGGAGCTTCACGCAGCGACGGATCAGCTCATCCAGGATCAATATGGCAACTACGTAATTCAACATGTACTCGGTGAGTACTATACCTGACCCCCTTTTCTAGCTACCTAATTATTATACATGTATAACAGACGTCCCTGTCACTCCCCACCGCTCTATCTTATACTATACCGAATTCATACTATTATAACAGAACACGGTAAGCCTGAGGACAAGGCTCAATTGATCAGCAGCGTCAGAGGCAAGGTACTTGCCCTTTCGCAGCATAAATTTGCAAGCAACGTCGTAGAGAAGTGCGTCACGCACGCTACCAGGCAGGAACGAGCTGTTCTCATCGAGGAAGTATGCGGCTTCAACGATAAGTAAGTTTACTTGAGAAGTTGGATAATCTTAGCTGAATCGTAGAATGGAATTTTTTAATCTTTTTCTTTTTTTTATTTATCCTCTTAGCGCACTGAACGTCATGATGAAGGATCAGTACGCCAACTACGTGGTGCAGAAGATGATAGACGTTGCCGAGCCAGCTCAGCGCAAGGTACTCATGCACAAGATACGACCTCACCTTACGAGCCTGCGCAAATACACCTACGGCAAGCACATAATAGTGAAGCTGGAGAAGTTCTTCATGAAGACAGCCTCGGCAATGGGCGTCGCGACGCCAGCTGGGGCATCGAGCGGAGCTGGTGATCTCGGTCCCATCGGGCCACCCGCATCAGCTGCTGGTCCTGTTCCGACACCGGCGCAGCAGCCTACGCAGGTTTTATAAACACGACACGTTAATACCAAAAGTACAGTCTCCTCTCACGCCCTGATTACTACACTTTACACACCACGTATCTATGTATACGGTAAATAATTAAACAAAAATTATATTACGCAATTAGACACGTCACACACACACACACGCAGTACGCTACATAGGTTTGACACGTAAAAAACAAAAATTGAAATATGCATTAGGCAACTGGTTCAAAACATGTAGGAAGTAACGTCCGGTCGACGAGTTCAGACTACATCGTCGGGAACCCTCGCCAATAGGTAGCTCTCGTCGATTGAACGACAAGACCTGGTGGCGAAACTGATTATTCTATAGAAGCCATCCGTGAGGAGACGGAAGACATTGAAAAACAAAACTTGGCAAGAGTCCATTCGGAAGATCTATTTTCTTGGACTCTTAGTATTGTACAGTAAAGTCTCAAGGTTTATGGGACTTTTCATAGAATAATCAGTGATCCCCGAGTGTGCGGCGAGCGAGAACATATATAAATGACGTTCGAAGAATGACGTAATTAGTGACGTCATTGTCACTGGAGTTTAAGGAACGTCTAGAGAGCCTAGGATAGATCTTGTAGTGCTGCATGCATTTACCGTTTGTTAACGTTAGCGCGATACGGTTCAACTTAATCGGTAGTAACTGTGCGAGATTAAGCGAAGGAATGGGGAAAAAAAAATGGTAAAAATGGCGGAAAAGGGCCCAAAACGACATTGATACAACGCGCATCGGATCGTCGTGCTTGTTTTGCACGATAAAAAATAATGGGCCCAAGGGAAAAAATGTGTCGTATTCGTAATTAATATTCGAGGCACGAATGACGTTACCGGTCGAGGATATTAGGAGGCGAAGTATCGATAGCACATACGAGGAGGGAAAGAAAAGAAGCATCTATATATATGCATATATGTAGAAACAATAATGTGGTAGGGAAAGAAAAAAAAAATGGCGTGGCAGCCTCGGCCGGTTCTTCTCTAAGGCCGTGTTTATCGAACGAAGCGAAATGATGATTTTCTCGATAGAGTTAACTCGAGGAATCCTGAACCGTGTATTATTTCTTTTTTTTTCTTTTTCTCGAGTAAACCAAGATCGAAGACGCGTAAGGCGTTTTTAAGGTGGGAGTGAAATTTTGAATATACTCACTCCCACTCTCTCTAGCAATTTGACACGTGACACCCCCCTCCCCTCCTCCCCCTTTGACCTTACGGTGTCCCCACGATGCCGACACACGAGACGTGAGAATCCAATCACTTTTAACAGTCAAACAATATTTCCCCATTCTCCTTTTCCAATAATTCTACTTCTTTGAAATGACAAAACAACAAGATGTAAATCCTTTATCAACCCTCGGGAAAAGTTTGATCTTTCAATTGATATTTTTCCAATTAAACCTGACACTTTTGCTTCGCGTATTGATTCTCGTTCGCGCGAACGAGAGTCCTAGTAACTCGTTGCTGTCTTAAAATAAATTTCCACGCGAATTTTCTAAGCAGTTTAACGCGACGCGAAATTTTGCTCTTTTTCTTTCCCATTGGTTCGTTTTTCTATTTTAATCAGAGCGTGCACCAATGATTGTCTTCTATCACACGTTTCTTTGGAGAATTTATTATTATTTTTTTTTTTTCTTGGACCTTCTTTCATTTTCCTTTCTCCTCGCTATGGTTCTGATCTCTCCTCGCTCCTACTTCTCCTTTTCTTCTTTTTGCGATTTAAAAAAGAGATCCTGCTGCCCTCCTCCCCTCAAATTCCACCACCCCCCCCCCCCCCTTCCGCACCCTCCCTCCTGTCCACGAGCCGCAATTTTGTAAATTGTGATATAAATAACGAATGTGTATAGGTCCCAATTCGACGATTATTTTTATTCCTCATTATTCCCTCCTTTTTAACGGACACTGTGAATATTGTGTATTATAATAATTACTAATTAATTAAATTTAAACTATGAGTTACGTTTTAACGTCGCGCCACGCCCGAGTCGATTCATAAATGCACATTAATTTTCCCACCCGTTCGTAACACCCCCCGATTTCCCCCTTTGAACATACAGAGTAACGTTTATACAGTTAAAAGTCAAAGTATCACGCCTATTTGAATATAATTGAACCTAATTGTATATTATAAAAATGGTATAACGACGTTCGCGAAAAAAAAAAAATGAAAACGAAATAACGAAATCGACTATTGTTCAGCCCGCACAACCGCGTCTTGTAAACTATAAATGTCTCTTATTATCCTTGTAGCCTTAGAGTTGCAAGACTTGTGAAAAAAAAAAGAACTTCCTCTTCCTAAAAAACACATTGACTCGTTCAGAAATCTTCTCTTTAGCACCAACCCGCCAATTCAATCTTTCATTTCATTTGTATTATATATATATCGACTGTATCTCGACGCTCGTTTAAATAAAGAATTCCCGCGCAAACCGTCAAACCCCCTCGCAGACATTTTAAAACTCCCGGCAACCAAATTAAGCGCCAATTTACCGGAAGTATCCTTCCGCTCGGTCGACTGTACAGTGGATGCTTAATGTACCACATAGGCCAAATAAGGATCACTCGAATCGTATAGAAAGTCAAATCAAAACAAAATTTAAATTACGCGGGATTTTTAAGATTTAAAAAAAGGATATTGTATTTCGCTTTACAAAAAGAAAATTGTACAGCGTGTGCTTGAAATTTTAGATAACTCTGTACAGAGAATTTAGGAAGAAGAAGAAAGAAACAACTTTTTAATCGGTCGCTACGTAAAAACAATAGGTTAATTCTTAAAATTTTGTATTAATTTTTTCAATGCGTCCCTCTTTCACGTATATCCCACGTGACACTGTACTGTGCGATTTCGATTTTTTAAAAAATATCAAAAATACCGCGAACGACGTCACTTCCCTTAAAGTTGTAAAGGACGCCGCTTAACACCTTCCCCTCTCTCGTGCGCGTATTGTAAAATATTTTGTTTAAACTTAGAGAGATAATAATACAAGTAATAAATGGGGCGCGACCATAGACAAAAAAAAA
>JARPRG010000002.1:326966-338344 GCA_031001745.1 Hartigia nigra
ATTTGCCCTGTATTGATAGATTGGGTTTCTTTTTAAAAAGCAATCAATTAATGATGAACATTAGCTTGTCAAGGTGTCTTTTTGGAAATTTACCATCACGTTACACCTTAGAGCTCTAGTATCTATTCGTAGTAATCAGGACTATTACAGACATTTAACAGCATCTTACGTTTCTAGTAGCCTTGGCTGATTTTTTTTTAGTACATTCAATTTGTAGCAATCCGATATTTTCCTTAGATATCGGTTACCGTTGCATTCTTGCTAAACCCTTGAAACACTGTGATGATTTAACTTACAGGAAAATGAGAATTCTATTTGAATAATCCCCCTCGAACCCTAAATTCTTGCATAACTTCTCACTCAGAACACAATAAGCCCTAGAAAAATGATTTAATCGAGCGAACATATTTTTCGAATAGGGAATACCCGAAAATCGGAAGAAAAGAAGTATCGATTGACATTTTTGAACGTCTCAAAATTTATAGATTTCTGAACGTTTTATGTTTTTAAATAAAAAAAGAAAAAAAATGGGTGCGAGAGGAGAAGAAAGGGGTCGAGGGTGACTAGGGAATCATCGATAAATCGATAAAACTTCGTCGAATCCAATTAGACACTTTGTTACGTGCATCCGACCTATTGCGTGAATATTCTCATCGAAAGTTAATTAATTACTCCAAGGGCACAGTTCGCAGCGGAAAGCGAGAAACATGAGTATAGCTGGCGTTGACTATTGGACGTTTCACAAAAGATACGTTCAGAAAATCATTGCCAATACCGTGAGTATGGTCGTCTCTCAGTCAGTTGAATACAGGGAGGCAACGATGCTCGCAGTACACACAGTGAAGTTCAAGACGTATCGAAAGTCGAAGAACAGAATTTTCAAAAAGAAAAAAAAAAACCCAGCGCTATCGATAATTGTAACAATCCAATGGCTCCAAGTACGTACACGTCGTTACTCGTATTCGAAGGAGACATTGTACGACAATCCAATCTAATTAGGCGATCGATTATAAATAAGACAAAAAAAGAAAAATATACGTACGATCTAACATCAAAAGTTTTTAGTGTACATTATTATATCGTTATTAATTATTCGAAAATACCGTAGAGAAAGATACGTTCCACCTACGCGTAACGCGCAGTCAATTGATCAGTGGGATAGTTAAATCCTTAAATTTAATTTTTCTTCTTATTTCCTCTCTCTTTTCTCCTTTCTTCTTACAATTGCTTTCCTCTTTCCCATAATTCATTAGTCTTCGAGCCGTTGAACTTCAGAATGTCATTTATATATTTTTTTTCCCCTTTCTCCTGGACATATCCTGATATCCTTTTCTGTTTTAATGAGGATATCATTAGAGTATCGATTGATCCTGATATCAAAGAGTGTCGCGTATTCTTCTCAACCGTATTCGCGCATTCAACGTTACAATTCATATGGAAGGCGCAAGCGACACACTAATTGTATTTTAGTTAATTTAATATTTTCTTTTTCCTCTCTTTCTTTAAACACCATAGGAATTCGAGCCACGCGCACGTGATTCAGGTATGAATGTATATATCCTTTTGCTCCTTCTTTTTTTTGTTTTGAGACACAGCACGATTGTCCTTTTTACACTCGTTAAGGATTTCCCTGCTTTTAATATATTTTTTTTTCTTTTCCTTCTTTATCACGACCGAAGCGTCTTTCAACTTGTCGTCAAAGTATCCGCTAGATCGAATGCCAGACATCCTTTTATTTTTCTTGCTGCTTCGTGGCTTCTCACTTCTTTCGTTCTTGCTTGTAATCCACCTGAAGTCTGTTCGCCAGATTACGAAATTCCCTGTTACTTTTAATATTTAACCATAACAATTAGATAGATATCACGAATGTTTATTATCTTATAAATATCTTCCCGGGCCTCAAGCTCCATTCGTAAATACGACTTTGATGCGCTGCTTTCTTCGTTTATATTTCTTTTTCCTCTTCTATCCTCCCATCTTTCTCTTTTTCCCTGGATTTTCATATCTTAGTCTCTATCACTCGCTGGGGTTGTAAACAACGTAGCCTATGCTGCAATTTTCTTTTTTTTTTTAATATATATCCTAGCACCGATACGTCACCCAAGCTGCATAAACGTCAAGTTCTCAATAAACTCTAACGTCATATCGAACAGAATTAGATCCCAGAAGCCCATTAGGACAAGTATACGCTCTCACATCAATATGCAATAGTTAGATGTCCGAGCTATGATAACGTAGAGAAAATAAGGAAAACAAAAAAAGATAACAAAAGAAGAAATACAAAGTGCAGCGAATTTCGTACGTATCGTGCAGCTAAGTAAACACGGGGCTCATAAGGGCGAGTCTTCATAAACCTTCCGTCTCGAACGAGAGCAATTTTATAGTACAAAGTAAAGATAAAGAGGCAGAAAGACAAATCAATAAAAAAAGACAGAGACGCAAGAGCGTAAAAGAAGAATATAAAGAATTTAGGTGAAACTGCTGTTTTATAACTCTTATGAATACTGCCTTTACATCGTATTACCATATTAGTATATCGTAAGCGGCTCAATACATAGGTCAGTAATCGTACGGTGCAACGCACATAGTACTTGGATATTAATGATACACTGAAAATATTCCCATAGAGTCTAAGTGGCTTGGCAATCGATAGCCAATCGCGTAATATCAATGACACCTATTGGCATGAGCTCACGTAGTACCGGATTTATGTCGATGAAATACGATAGTAGCATTGATAGCTAGCGTGAGTTGCACCAATTAAAAAAAAAAAGAGAGAGAGAAGTACGTTGTAACAATACAGTATATAGTAAAAAAAAAAGTCCTTCACAGAATTCCAGTCATTCCGTTAGCTTATGTCTTGGCAATATCCATGGGTGATCCGCCTGATGTATTTGTCGATGGGGTTGCCAGTGGATGTCCACCAGGACTCACGATAGTCGGTGGGATTGCTGGTTTAACGAATCTATCCGATGTACGCCTTCCGGATGGTGCTACAATGTGACCCTAGGATCCCACAATATACCTCATTCATTTCACATTGATTCTAGTATCAATTGAGTGTTCTTTCCTAAGCCGATATTTTAGTGCTAATCTTTGTCCTTGTTGTTACTTAAGTGCGTGTTGCAAATTTTTGGTAAAATATATAGATGGGTTTTAATGGGGATTACTTGGTATTTGTGACTTACCCCTGACGGAGGAGAAGAACTGGAAAACGGTAAACTTGTCGGTTGTCCACAAGCGTAACAACGATTGGTATTGAAACTGTCTCGTGATGAGGAACCTACCACGTTAATACCTGTTGATTAGAATGATTGGTTATTTAAAATTTAGAGTCTAATTAAATAAGTGAGTGCAGCTCGACGTTGCACGGTTATAGAGTTAAGATTAATATCTCGCGATTTCTTTCTTAATGCCTTGAAATTGTGATAAGCAAATGTTACAAGCTGATTTTTGAGGCTGTTTAATGCGATTTAAATGTACCTGGACTCAGAGGCCTGGAGGAACTGGGCGAAGGATTGTAGGGCACTGGACTTGAGACAGTACGATTACGAATGTTGCCGCCGGACATGACGATCTCGTTGTAGTGACGCTCTTCTTCCATTTCCAAACTATTCATGAAACTTGTGATTAATGAGATGTTACGTGGATGATTGTTTCTGGGTGTCTTGGAGATGGATTAATCTTACCTGGATTCTGATTCGGAGAGATGTCTGCACAAGGCTTCTCTTCTTTCTACCTCGAGCTGCAACTTCCTCTGAAGTCTCAAATTCTCTTCACGAATTTGCTTCTCTTCGTTAACGTACCGCTGCATCTTGACCGTATCTATTTGTAATTAAGCAATGCATCTTGCAATGTTATAAGCTGAATATACATAGGGGTTAGAGTTAAGATGCGAACCATCATTTTCTTCTAAATGAGAAGAGTTACGAGAGGAATGCTAAATTGAAGTCTATGAAGTACTATTATATTATGATAAAGAGTATTGTGTAACTGATCATTTATTTATGAAGGTAATGAAACTTACGTTCTTGCTGAGACATCAGTAGAGTGTGCCTAAGTCTTGCTACTTCGCTTCTCAGTGTTTGAATATGGGTACTCAGATTTGTAGCAGTGTCTCCATTGTTAATTTCCCTGGGCGAAGCTGGATCGGATACAGGTTGATCTAATTTTATCTGAAGCATTCTTTTCTCGGCTTCGAGCTTATCCATTCTTTTCCATAGCTTGTTAACAAGAGCTTCTTGTTCTTGTTCAAGTGTATTCTCCAGTTCCACTTTTTCCCGACGTAATTGTTCTAGATTGCTTTGCTTTGCTAATGTTTCGGCCTCCAGCTTCTCTATCTTCCGCATGAGCTTGTTCACGAGACATTCCTGCTCTTGTTCCAATGTTTGCTCCAACCGGCATTTTTCTTGGCGCAATTGATTCAACTTTCGCGACAAATCGTTGGTCAGACATTCTTCCTCTTGTTCATAATGGTGTGCCAAGGTTTCCTTTTCTTTCTTTAAGGCTTGTATCTTTTTCAGCAATGTATTACTAATGAATTCTTCCTCCTGCTCAGCTTTGGCTTGCTGTAAATACATTACAATTAATGATTATCAAAAAAGTTACTGCATACAGAAATCCAGTGTGCTATTCTATTCTTATTTTATAAAAACAACATAAACAAACAACTGTTCTCCAAAATCATATCTTAAAGTGACACCTGATTTACAATGTCTCTGCCTTTTACTTTGAATAACGAATTGCAAAATTCCTACTATTACTAATAATTCAGCGAGTATGCTCTATTAAGATAAAAGTGCTACCTTCAAATATCATTTGTACACATAGTCAGGCTGCATAATCAGACCCTGAATAAATAAATTTTATTTCATCGGTCAAAGTTGAAATCTGATACCAGAGCCAAAACTACACAAGTATCCCTCATACATAACAACCCAAGATGACTTATGGACAAGTATAAATTGTGCCATTAGTCACCATAAAAGGTTAAGTAGCACAAAGCCAAAGCCAGACACAAGGTAATCGTAGAATATGTACTCCATGGAAAATTTCCACTCTCGCTTAGTTCGCCCGAAAATAAACATTGGTACCGGGAACGAAAAAGCTTAAATTTTTGCGTATTAGCAGAGCTCAGGACAATGAACTTACGATGATGACAGAGGCTTGGCGGAGACCACGGTTCTCTTCCTGAAGAGCCTTCACTCTTAGCTTGTACGTCTCGAGCTCGACCTTCAGGACCCGGTTATGCTGCTGCAGAGATTCAATTCTCTTCTGCAGCTGCTCCCGGGTCACCGGCGACGGAGGCATCATAATAGGTCCTCCGTCGATCGAGCTCGAGTCACTCTCTGATGCACTATCGCGGTCAGCCATTTTTCTCGGCAAAATATCCACAAAATTTCACTTTACTGCTGTTTTTTCATCTCCTGCAATCACCAACACAAAATCTAAATTTTCGGCGACGGGTCACTGTCTATAGTATTTCAACAAAATCACATTACTTGCCAGAAATAGTAAGAATTATGCGACACTTTGCCGCATAAACATGTGCTCTAACGACGAGGCAGATCAGCTGTTTAATCGCGCAGCGACTATTTTAAAAAAACGATGCACGCTTAGAGTTCGTCAATATGATGAATTTATCTCAGAATAGAACACTTTACACTGCCGCCTAGCGGATATCTTTAAAGACGGAACTTGAGCAGTTTTTTGGAGAAATATTACAGTCGTAAAGAGCTTGTCAACCTTTTTATTTACTTTTAAAAGGTAACCTAAATATTGTAGATTATAATTGAATGCTTTTGCTTTGCTTATGATATTGAAGCTTTGTTATTTATAACGTTATTCATATTTCGTTGCGATGTCTAATCGGTGACAATTTACATAAGTTATTAGTCTGGCTATAATATCACATTTTTCTTTGTTTCTTGCTGGTTGCCTTTAAAGTTGTTTCAAGGTTTATGATTTTTATTGTTCATAACAGAGCTACAATCACATGTAAATTCTTCAACAGAAAATAGCTACTTACAATGCAAAGTAAGAAGGGTTATTGTTAAATTGAATATTTGTAAAATGTTATTCAAAGAAGTTTAGATATAGTTTTTCATTGAATGAAAATTAAATATTACTGATTCTTTAATTTTTGTATATTTTATTTTTCAAACTTATTAATCAAACCTATTTCGCAGGTAACATGGATATGGATTTTGCAGAACTCTCCCACGATACAGATCTCATTGCACGGATGAAACAGTTTGACAATGCATCGGAGAATATACAGAACTTTTTGAAACTAGCTAACGATCCTACATTGTATGATAAATTGACAAATTCAGAAAAGATACAATATAATTTGTTAATGTCATTCAGTATGAACAGTCTGTTTTGGATGTATTTGCGTGCTGAAGGTATGTGAAGAAATAACCTTTGATTTCCTCTTGGAGTAACATAAAATAATTAATTATTGCAGGAATTGATCCAACAAAGCACGAAATAAAATCTGAAAATGATAGATTGAAACAAAGCATGGCTCGTGCTAAGCAGATTAACGATAAAAACACTATAATGCCCAGAGTTAATAGGGACGTAGCACAAAGATTTGTAAGAAGTAGTTTATGGGAAGAAAGAGACAAAAGAGATAAACGTAATAAAAAGAAAGAATAATAACTTGACTCGGAGTAACAATGTATGGACAAACTCTTATGTGAAAACATGTATAATAAATTTTATGAATTTAATATACCTAACTTGTTTATTTGCAATTGTTTACATGGAACAATATATTTAGATGATCTAGTACAATTTAAATCGTTATATTTTTCTCGAAAGAACGAGAATCCAAAAGATTTTGTATGAATTATGTCTCAACCATGTATGTAGGTATATTTGCCTGAATAATATTTCGTAATACCACCGATGGCGCCTGTGACGTATTCCGAAAACTTTCACACCGACTTTATAAGCTTCTAGTAAAAGTTTATGGAACCTAGGATTATAAATAATTATTCGAGTATCTCTCGTTTCAGTTGATTTCACTCTTCAAATTATCTGGTAAGTTAAAGCTATTGTTTGTTAATAAAAAAAAATGTATATAAAACTCTTTATTTAATAGAGAAACATTATGATTGCTTGTAAAAATGGAATATATGTATTAGAACCAAATCTTTTTATGTAATAAATTTATCATTAAACCGCATTTTGTATTCAATGGTTTAATACGTGTGATTCTCTGCAATAATATTTCTTAAAGTCTTGATATATAGCTAAATTGTTTTTTCAATTTTATTATTGCAGGTCATAAGATGCAAGAATGTTGCTTAGCCGTTGTGGATACACATTGCAATCTAGACATGGATTCCGAAAGTTTATACCAGCTTCGTTTAGTACGCTTTGTAAAACAAGTTACAATGAGAATAGACACTGTGATATTAAGTCGGTCACTTGGCAGCAATCTAGATCTTATAAAAACTTTGGTCATAAGGAGATAAAAATACCCAGAAGCGTAGCTATTATGGGTTATACACTCATGCTAGTATTTATTGGCATTTTGATAGACTGGGATTGGTGAGTCGATATAAAAATTACTTGAAATACCAATAAACTTTCTATGTAAGTTAATAGTTTTAATATTAATTTGTTGATTAGAGTATTCTGCTTATAACGAGTGTAAATTATATATCTAAATAACGGATTTAATCTCTCGCAAAATATGAGCTCACATTGAAAGAAAATGGGTCTGAATACAAGCAAAACATTTTCAATAATCTAATAACAGATTTATTGTACAGGGTTCTAGATGGCAAAAAACCTCCAATGTATGATAAAAAATACTATCCCAAGGTAGATGCTGCTGAGATAATCACCGAAGAGGAAAACGAAGAAAACAAAAATGTCGAACGGACCGAACCCGAGGAACACAAGAAAAAAAAAAAGAAGCAGAAAGTTGGATTTCGAGATAGAAAGGTTGTATAATATTTCGATATCAGTGTCCGTTCAAAATAAATATTTGCAATCTCGTAAAGAACAAATAAAAAACATAGCAACTGCAGTAGTCAGAGAAAGAAATTGTAGTGCTGACAAATATCGTACAATCTAATGCATCGTATGTCTTAGAGAGATCAGCCGTAAAATCTGTAAACATTGAAATAAAAATCAAACAAAAATAGCATTCTTCGTGTCCAATAAGAACCATCAAATTGAATATTGACGCACTTAAAGTTAAACGATTATTTCAGCAGACTAGTTTTAATCGTATGAATAGTCCCTAGTATCAACGATCAAGCATTCTTACAGATAATAGAGTATGAAAATAGGATGCGAGCGTACTCAACGCCAGATAAGATTTTTCGATATTTCGCGACCGTAAAGGTCACTAGTATGGAAGGTACTGATATCTACATGACTCCCGATGATTTCGTGAGAGCCATTACTCCTGGCTTGAAACAACCGGATGGTAAAATTCCGCTAATATATGTTAACTTTAACAGTGAAATATTGCGTTACTAATATAATGGAATGAGCTTCTTTCAAATACTGCGGAGTTCTAGTTTCATTGAGGGAGAACTACATCTATTATACTATTACCGCAAGCAATAATATACATGAACTTTTGCCGTTTGAAAATTACTTATATCAATTGTTGACACAGCCTTAAGATTCTTTCACGTTAGCGAAGAGTTGTCTCGCACTTGACACTGTGATAATTGCTTAATGAAGTTAATGGGATTTTTACAAAAACAACATGCTACAATAACATGAGAAATATGCTATTATAACACGCAGATTATCGAATACGAAAACCGTATAAGGCATTTTTCAACGCCGGACAAAGTGTTTCGATATTTCGCGACTCTTCAAGTTACATTCCACGATGCGCACGAGGTGTTCATGACTCCAGATGATTTCTTAAGATCAATGACACCCGGCGTGAAGCAACCTGATGGTAATTCTAACTATTCCAATCAGTTAAACGATTTTCTTCTCGTATTCTATGTGCTGATATAGGTATTTTTATTTACCTTTTTTTTTTGAATGCACAGCAGCAAAGATCGTCTCTAATAAACTAATTGTGTTTATTTAATTCAGAGTGCCACGGCGGATGTTTATTGTGTTACCAAAAATTGTTATAAACGGCAAATATACTTATTTATTGTCCTTGGATATTTGCATGCAAGATTTACAATAATATAATTAGCTTTGGCTTTATTAAAAAGAAACATGCTTCCTACAATTATTGTTTTTTACATTCAGAATATGTACCATATATATTTCTTGTAGGTCTTGGCTTAGATCAGTACAGACGTTATGATCCAAAGGTACGTTATTTTATATGGGAGTTTATAAGAATGATTATCAAGAGCAATAATTAATCGTATTCAATTCCAATAGAATATTCATACAAAATTAGAACTGGAATTGGATCAAGATAGTATATTTTACAAGCTTGGAAGTTCTGGGCTCATTACGTTCTCTGATTACATATTTCTACTAACCGTACTGTCTAGTAAGTTTGATATTGAATCACTGCTTTCTCCTTTTCTCGTACATACTAATTTCTTAATGTTAAATAATAATATTTTAGCATCGAGGCGTCACTTTGAAATAGCATTCAGGATGTTTGATTTGAACGGTGATGGGGACGTTGATTCTGAGGAATTTGGAAAAGTTGCCACATTGATTCGCCAACAAACAAGCATTGGCAATCGACATCGTGATCATGCAAATACTGGTAATACTTTCAAGGTAAGTGAATTAGATAATTGTTATATTAGTCAATAAAGATGAAAGTACGAAGTGTAATTGTATGATTGTGCACAGGGTGTAAATTCAGCGTTAACTACGTACTTCTTTGGACCGAATATGAAGCAGAAATTAACGATTGAGAAATTCTTGGAATTCCAACAACAGTTGCAGAATGAAATTCTAAATCTCGAGGTAACAATAGAAAATTACGTTTACTAATGATATACCTAGTTATCATAAAAACAAAAAATTACTCTTCAATTCTCAACAGTTTGAACGTAGAAATCCTGACGAGAATGGAAACATCTCTGAAGTCGATTTTACCGAATTATTATTAGCTTACGCCGGTTATCCCGAAAAGAAAAAAGCACGGATGTTGAAGAGAGTGAAAAAGACGTAATTATATATTAAATTGTTTTCTGATTATACAAAGTTCGTTATACGCGAGTATAAATATATTTTTGTTTTTTTTTAGTTTTAGGGAAAATCCGAAAGGAATTAGTAAGGACGACTACTTAAAGTTCTTCCACTTTTTAAATAATATTAATGATGTCGACACGGCTCTGACTTTTTACCATATTGCCGGCGCGTCGATTGATCAAGGTTTTCATTACTTATTTAATTTCATAATAAATGGTTTAATGGAACAATCAGTCTCTAATATAATATTCGTTATTTTTAGCAACACTGAAACACGTTGCGAAGACTGTGGCACATGTTGATTTAAGCGATCACGTTATACAAGTTGTTTATACTATTTTCGATGAAAACAGTACGTAAAGTTCTACTTTCTTATTGTATATGCACACTTTAAGATTTTGCCCTAATTTTAGCAGCTCAAACAATTTCGATTAATTGTTATAGTGGACGGTCAGCTGAGTAACCGGGAGTTCGTGTCTGTGATGAAAAATCGTGTCCTTCGAGGATTGGAAAAGCCAAAGGATACAGGATTCGTTAAATTGATTCAGTCAGTCATTAAATGCGCAAAGAACACTTATCCTCTGTCGTTCGAAAAGTAATGGCTTTTTGGATTAAGCCGAATGGAGAAAATTCGAAAAACGATGATTTATTATTGTGTTCAATACCCTTTCTTCTCTTTACACGCACAATGTATATTGTCATTTATACTCTCGAAATTTACTATACAAATGATCTACCTTTTTTTTTTTAATTTTCTGCTCAAACCACTTCATGTCTCTACTCTATATGAATAATATTTTCAATGATCTTCTCTTCGTATAAAATAAACTAATACTACGTTAATATTGAAATGACGCTTGTTAATATAATATTATATAAAGAAATTGTAATAAATATAATTAAATGACGGTGTGTTGGTTAGTCAAGAAATATATAAAGTTTGATCTGCAAAATGAAAAATGTCTCATCGAATGACTTTCACAGGAATGTAGCTAATAGAGCGTGTCGTGTAAAAAACATGTTGGCCTGACGTTCAACTACGGTCCACGCTTCAGTACAATATCCTATTTCGTACAGGACGTACTTTCGTATTTAGTGAAATTTATATTGGTGTCGTTGTTCGGTTAAAATTCTAAAATTCATATATTTTTTTGGGATTATTTTTGTATTTCTTATATTGTACAATTTCGTTCGAATCATGTGTATAAAGTATATTA
>JARPRG010000002.1:368009-413350 GCA_031001745.1 Hartigia nigra
TCTTCTATTCTCCGTATGGCCTAACAGGAATCTCATATTTAATTCCTCTCTCGAATTCTTTGTCGCCCCGAATCGTTTCACCATAGCGACAATTAACCTTACTTCAGTAACGTATGGGCGACTCGTACCTATATATAAACCGATGCGAAACACTTATATGTATATCTATAGAAGTACAAGCAATTACACTGAACACAGTACAGTTAACGGTTTCGACTAAGTTAAACGACGCCATTCACGATATTGTCGCACGTTCCTCAATTTGACAGGACCAATTAGACGCCATTGTTCCGCCGCCATTATCCTCCAAACTTCAACGCTCTACGAGGTCAGGATCCTCGATAGACATCTTTGACACGTCGTTGCCAATAAAACAAAAATGCACTACCGATAAGTCATTGCTGCATATATATATATATATATATGATCGTCAAATATCTCAACCAGCTGGACGAAATTGAATCTAGGTCAGGACGCCATTAACTCTTTAAGTGTTTACTTCAATTGGAATGTGGTTCCTTCTTCTTTTCCAAGTGCATCAACGAGAGTTCTAACATACCGGATCACCAGGTTGAGAATGTTACCAACCACGTCGTCCCGGCACGAAGAAGAAGAAGAAGAAGAGGCAAAAGAAATGAAGTATTCCCTTGGGACGATTGCTGTCGCGTGCCGAATTCTTTTTAATCCTATGACAAAATGGCGGCGACCACATCGAAAACGTCATGAACATTCCCGGCTCATCCGGCGAATCTTTAATAGCGATTTTTACGTTTTGAGAATCTAGCGATTAATTAGTATTACAAACTTCATTAGTATTAGCGACACCAGCCCATTAATGCTTGGATAGTAATTTTCCTATATACGTCAATTAATTGACTGCCTTACACCGGGAATGATTACACGACCTGACTCCGACTTTTTTCATCGTACCACGTATGGCTGCTTATATAGAAGCGTCCGTGTGATATAATTGCACGTGCCACTTAACCCAGAAAACTGGTAAGCCGGTAGAAAAAGCTCGAGAGTTTTTCTTCCCTTCGTGTTCATAAGGGAGACTCCTTGGTAAACCGGATAGGAAATATATATATATATATATATATATATTTATCCATATGATATATACAGAGATACAAAGCTGATTTATATGTGCATAACCGCACGAGGGCGTCCATAATGAAAACCTTAAGGTTTTTGCGCATCCCAGCAAGACAATTATGTTTAATTAAGAACGGCAGGCTCTAAACGCCTCAAACGCGAGAGCTACCGGAACGAGTTAACTAGCCATTCTTTAGATTTTTTATTTTTTTTTCATCTTATTCGCGTCTCTTCTCGTCCAACAAGAAGACAAAAACCTGTAGCGTTAATTTATTCTAGTTCGTTCGTTAGGATCTAGAGTAAAAATAATAGCCGAACTAGGCGATAGAATCGTTTCTAATCGTATAGTCGCGCGACAGGAGAAATCCAAGGAGTACGACGACGTACGCCAGGATGTCGCGTGCCACGACAAAGCGTTGTAACCGTAGTTCGACAAGTTTTTGTTATCGTGTATGCGATGGGGGTAAACCCCTTTCCCGCATGAACTTCTTGGGTCCGCTGCTCCGTCTTCGTTACCTCCCGGTGGACGACGTGCGACGCGTTCTCCCGCTAGCTATTTGGCTTTTTGTCGGCCGGTCGTTCCGGCCTGGTTGTCGCAAAAAGGTCGGCGTGTTATATGTGTCATGCGCGGTGGTGGCGCTACTTTTTCTCATAATACATTTAGGCGGATTCCGCAACTGGGTACTTGCCTCCTTGATGACGTATTCGCTTACGGGACTGAAGTTATCCGAGATAAATTCGCAGTTAATGGGAGACGATAATTTTGATATAGCTATGCTCTATTTTACATAATTGCACAGGGGTGACACCTGTGGGACGTAACCTGGAACTATACGCTCCGGAGACGTCCGCGTGCAATTCTGTAGCGTTCCGTCGGTCTTTGTATCGAAGGAGGAATACGAAATTACATAATTAAATAATTGTTCTTTATAAAATTTACGTAGTCACACGCGAAGCTTTGTTTATACCATATGTACTGCGTGTAAATGATAACGTGGTACAGGTTCGCATGTGCGATTTATTTAAAATTATTCAAGACGTTGGGGGAGATGAGGGTGAGGTTAGAGAGACCCTGCAATTTTTCTGTTACTCAGAACTCTAATGGACTCTTTCTCGTTCCAGGAAGCTGCTTCGTCGGCCAACAGAGCACACGGTCGCTTCTGGTACTCGTATTGGCACCGCAGTTCATCTACCTCTCCTTCGGAGTGACTTTTCTCCTGGTGGGAATGGCTACCTTGTTACTACCAAGACCCACCGTCGCACCACCGCCTGTCTTAAATCCACTGAATCCTAATCCTGGACCACGTCTAAGGGATGCTTCTAAGTCGCCGATTGAGATGTATAGACGTCAGAAGATGCTGATGTCCAGGGTGGGCGTCTTCTCTTGTATCTATGCTCTGGTTATGATCTGCATCACTAGTACCACCTTCTACGAGTGGTGGGGTCGGGATTACTGGCTACGTGCTCCGGAACCGTCAACGACGCCCAAAGTGCCATCGAAACCTATACTACAGTTCTTCGTACTGCGACTCGTCGTCTCCTTGGGAGCTGGTATCCTGGCCGCTGCCTGGATCTGGTGGCCTAATATAATGGCCATATGGAGACGCTTGCCACCTTGCAAACAACCGCCGCACAAGTGCCATCCTCACACTATACCTACTCCTGTCGTGCATCGTTACAGTGCCGGATCTACCAGTCCGACGCCTCATCAGAATCATCATCTTAGTCATCTAGCGCCTCAGCATCCCTTGTTGCACAAGCCTATCGTTACTAATGGTCAGATGCCGCATAGAAGTCATAAAAAGCACAGGAAGCACCGGAAACATCATAGCGGTAGCGAGACTCAAGTCTAATAACTGTAAGTCCCGGCTGTGGATCTCTTCAGGGATCTCATGGAAGCATCAGCTGATCTTGCGCGATCATACCTGTCCTGTAGTACATAGTAGAACACTTATTCCTCACAGACCATGAAGAAATTCAGGAACATAACAAAGAACCTTGTGTAAGCATAGATAGAGGTTCGCGTGACAGAAGTAGACGTATGCGTGCACTTGCCAAGATCTCTCAGACCTTCTTCTTCCTCTTTCTCTTTTTCTTTCAACTCTCTTGAGTCTAAAGCAAATTCAGTGCGTACGTTTATACCTGTACAGACACACGCAGTTGATATCCGGTAAACGCACGCACTTCTCTTCAGCTAGTTTACACACTGCTTAGAATTGTATATTATTAAGACCGGATGATACCCCGTTGTCCAGAGAAGTAAATAATTCGCGCTATTTCAAACGTTAAACGTAAACGTATTTTTTGTGTCTAGCAACTAGAATTTTGTATACGAAACATAGACCGTCAGTCTACCAAAAACACTGTCTTTCATTGCACCAAGTGTTGTACGGGCGAGCATCAAAGTTCCATACTTAATACACAGAAAGGAACGTTACCCAGGTACACCCGGGGCACGTGTCTAGGATATCTTCTTTAAAGTACTCCATAGGACATCAGCTTACTTGTTTAAGTCTATCTCTATTATATGTAGTATATGCTCTCCTGTAATAACTCCGTGCTTTACATAATGAATTGCGTCTTAGCTTCTATCTGTTACTAAAATTCGTACGCATTAAGTCCCCATAGTGTCATACGAAACTTTACGTATTCCTGTAGGTGGCTCCATCTTCCCTTGGAGTTTGTCTTCCTCAGCCAGATGACGTTTCTTCGTCTGGATCTTCTTGATCCTAAAGAACTCCTCGCGATCTGTCTCCTCCAGCTCGGAATTTATGTAATTCAATGTTATCTCCAGACGAGGAATTATTATCTGCTCCATGACCAGTACGCGTTTCTGATTACTTCTCACGCTCTCCGCCAGGGTCCTTATACCCAAGTATATCGTAGCAAGCTCCATCAAAGCGTCTATTGCCTTTCTGTATTTTTCTCTGCAGACAGCCAATTGCTGACCGCCTCTCGCCAAGCACAAATATTTATAAGTGTTGTGATCTTTGTCGCAAGCTGTGAATTTTAATAACATCACTCCGGCTATGTTCTCGGTACTGTGCTCGATGCTTGTCCTGGCCACGTCCACCTTCTCCATGACTACTGGACCAATGTCCCCAGCTACGTATCTTGCCTCTGCTAACGACAGTGCTGCCGCCCTCAGTGACTCGTTCACGTTATCACGCGTGCTCTCGAGGTTCGCGCAGAGCGAACGAAATCGAAAACTTATCGCGTCTGCCTTCTTCTTTAACAGCGAGTAACCCTTACGTGCTCCCTGAAGACGTTGTCTCACGTAACGCTGATTACCCTTGGACGGGAAGAACGGTAGCCTTTCCGATACCGACATGATTCCTTACATTCACGATCCTTGGCCATATGACAATTTTGACAGATTTTTCAAGACCAAATGTGTAATTCTTCTTTTGATAAATTCACGTGGATTTGACAGACACGATAAAAGAAAAAAAAAATGGCAATCAAAATTTCTTTTTTTTTTCCAATACCGAACTGCACTGCGATACATGCGAGACGTCGATTCGAATATTATATTTTTAACGGCCAATTATACTTGTATATACAAACACATGAAAAAAAAAGTTACTCAAGTATTTTCTGGTACTTTCTTTTTTTTTTTTTTTTGAAATGTTGAGATTTTTTTATATAAAAATGACCGACCGTCATTGATTGTATTATTTAAGAGAAAAAAACAAGGACTGTCACATATTAGACGTAATGAAACTGTACATATATATTATAGATATTCTTTAAGATCTCTAAGCATCATGGCGTTCGGCTCTTAAAGAGCCGGACGCTTATACCTTACAACTGCATAACGTTAATCTAAGCAAATTGCGAGCTCTTTCCCTTATTTTCATGTAATAAACCGAGAGTGCCCTATTACACTATCAGACTATGATTAATCGTAATTACCGAATAATTAAAATACGATTACACATAAGCTACGTACTAGAGCGCAGAATCTATTGTGATATATATATTTCTCTGTTATCTCGGCGCATTTTAAAAATTCATTCTAAAATTATTCGCACTATAATACATCCATAGTGATCTCTAACCCCCCGCCCCAAGGTGTTTCCGCACATAAGGAAACCCCTGTCTTTTTTGTATCATAACAAATTTATATATTGATAATAAACAGTGAAATATAATTAAAAATGTATGGCATCGTTATTTTTATTATTATCACTCATACATGTCAATCGTAATGATGACTATAGGGTTATACTATTCTCTAACGGTAATACTCTTTAGGTATTGTAAACTCGTATACCATGCATGGTAAGCAGACTCAATGATAAGCTTCTTGATTTTGATTGACGTAATATATCATCGAATTCAATATGCGCACGCATGCATTGACTGAAGTCATTGATGTTATATTATGTGTAGGTTTGGATGGATGAACGTGATCGTTGGTACGTGAGAAACGAAGGGATATACATATGTATATGTATATGCAAACTGGTATATATATATATATATATATATATATGCAAATGCGCTTTGAAAGAAATGGATCCTTAGTGCGTGCACGTGTTACGCCATTGGTCCGAGGTGTGATTGTCTTGCACCGGTGGCACAATGGTCCGTCGCTTTTACATAACGAAGGTGTGGCATTCATCGGAGTGCACGGTCCGTTGGGGAGAAGAGAGAAGAAAATGAAAGAAAACAAATTTCAAATGCTCCATTCTTCCCTCTTATTCACCATTCTTTGAGGTTTAAATTTAGAGACCGCCCGCTCTCTCTTCTTATAGACTGGCATGAGTTATCCACGTGTTTAGTCGTAGTGCGTTCCTGTTTTTCACGACGGACGATACGACACATGGAGCATATCCTAAAATCTAGTAAATCGTAGTAACAGGATATTCCTTCATGGAGAAAAGATGTTGATACGTGAAAAACAAGGTCTGGCACTTAGCGGAATGTAAAGAAAAAAAAATGTTTTTGCTTTATCCCAACAACTGTCGGTAACAGTGGACCATGGTGCATTCAGCTGCCAAATCGTGCGAACTGGTTCCCAACGGTTTATACATACCAGGGTAGATCGTATAAACAGAGGGCTTTAGTGCGTTAACAAGGTTCGCCCACAGTGCCGAAGGCGTATCGAGTAACGCGCACTGTGGACGAGAGTGTAATGGTTTTTTTTTACTATTTTATTTTCCGAGTTTTGTGATACAAAGATCCTACAGTGCGAATCGTGCGCGAGAACAATTACGCGAACGGTTTTGCATTACGCCTCAAATAATGTCCGAGAAAGAAAGAGTGCGAAATAATAAAAAACCATAGACCCATCCTTTCAACAAAGAATAATGTTGTCCTGAACAATTATGTGCATTTGCTTTACCACAGGCGTATCTTCCTCTTTCTTGTATATGTTTATCCATTCCTCTTTCGTTGTACTGGCGAGTATCATGTATATTGAAAATACTTTAATTTTATACGACCTTTAACTCGTTGAGGATCATCTTCTTTTTCATTGCTTTCATTTTCTTTTTCTCTGGTTGAGTCTAAGGTACACGTGCGAATGGGAGGAAATCATTTGTTCTGCTTCACTTCGGGACGTTTTCCGGTTTGAATGGGCGGAATATAACTTGGCAGTTTGTCTTTGTTACGTTGTTCTCTTCGAAGTTATAAATGCAGGCGATCGTGGCTCCATTTATAACGTTACTACGTAAGTATGTTATTTGTTATTTAAATTTATCTGATGGTAACTTGCTGTGTTACCTACTTTAGGTAAATATTGTAAATTCTGTAAATGTACCATTTGTCGGTAAAGTCGTGATGCAAGGATGATAATGGACTACAGGCAAAAAATGATTACCTAACAGTCATACACCCTTGGCAAATTAATTTAATAAATTTTTAACAGTTTATCAGCCATCTTATTACCATCCATCACCAAGTTCGGATCGATTAAAATTCTTATCTTATGTGCTATCTGGGCAATTTATAACAGTTATATTACTTGAATATAACAAGTTAAACAACATCTCTTACATTTAAAAAATATAAAAATATAGCAGATATACATATTCAATGATACCTTTACATAAATCTCAAACTTCGTTAATTCAAATCTCAAGGGTAACGAAATATGCTTCGAGTTATTGTAAAGCGTAAATACTCAAAGATTGAGTTTTGTGTCAATCTGTTACTCGATCTGTGCACTCACATATTTCGCAAAGTAGTATAATTTCACACATACACAGAACCAAATGGAGTTCTGCGCACATTTCACAAGCATCACGATTATTTAAATTCTACTTTCATTATAATTCACAGAGAACTGTAGATGATCCGATCCGAAATTTGTCACGTTTTAACCGACCACAAGCATTGAGTACGGGAAAACAATACTTACACGTGCGTAATTACTTAAACCCTTGTGTGCTTCAATCAAACTCGGTGTGTAAAATCCAATTTTACGTACTTGTATCGAAAAGTACTATTATATCTAATACAAATATCATTCTGGACAGCTATCCAACTGTGAAGGACGTAGATTTTGATGATAATTGCGCAGAATAGTTACGATTTGCCAATCAACGGTTTTGAAGAGATAAGAAAAAAAGTCTTACGTCCGAACCAGAAAGAAAGTCAGGTTGCCTCATCCGGTGCTTTTACCGAGCAATAGCTACGCTAATTGATTTTCCCTGTTTTGAGTTAATGCTTGCGCACTTTACTCGGGATCGGGCTATGCTAATTATCGTGGAAGTATGAATACGGGTGCGTGGAATAATGAAACAAAAGAATGAAAAGATACTGGATGAAAATGTAAAATGAGAATTTATTAACACAACAAAAGAATCAGCGAAAACCAAAATTCTAGATTAAACTGTTCGCCTCGTTGCCCATGCGGAGAATAAGAGTGAGAGTGAGTTAAGGGTGGAATTAACGGACGTTAGTTAGCGGGGGTGGATTTTTGGGAGTACGATGGAAATATGTTTTATGAAATTGTATTTAATTTTTTTAACCGTGTTAATATTGAGCAATATGTGATCAATGTTACGTAGTTTAACATTGGAAAGGTAGAAGAGCTGGATTCAGTTTAATATTTTTTAAATATAATAGAAATCAATTCAATTAAATCACAGTAGCGGTTACATATGATCAATGTTGCATCTTTCGTATCAAGAATGTAACAGTGTGAAACATCATATGTAACTATGTAACTTAATCCACATATCCCTGAATTCCAAGACTCGAGTTAAGAATCTTAAGAAGAGAGCACTATACATATACGTTGCAGTTTTTTACGTAGGAATATCATACACAATATCGCTACTAATACCAGATGTTTTCTCTCTATTGAACCATGAATAAGAAAGAGTAATATTATCACTATACAAGTACTATGTCCTCGTTGGGTTATTTTCATTCGTTACATAATTTTAAAATCTTATTACCAAAGAGTTCTGATCAATCAAAATTCTCGACAGAGATAAAAATATTAATTTGCTATTATAGCCTACTATTAAAATTTGACACGTGAATATAGTAGAGTTAACGCTAAGAATGACAAAGAGTCGATAATGAACATGATAAAGAATTCAATAGAAACGTTTTGCCATAATTTTTATACTCTCAGCATTAATATTTGGAAAAAGTAGTTCACCCTCGTTATCGCGAGCGTTTGAATACTTTTTTTCAACGAGAAGTTCAAATCCATTGCGCGACGCCAGAATCTGAGATGCTGAAGCAGTAAATGCAGTTTCCGTTGCAGGAATACGATATTCGCGACCGATATCATTTCTGCAATTAAACCATTTGTATCTATAAAAATCGTTATATTTTATTTTGTTTAATTACTACCTCACGTTAAGAAGATGGCCACCAAGAGAATATCCTCTGTAACGTGGGTCCACCAAAAGTCCATGTGCACATATGTATTTGTCAACTTTATAGTGATCCAGTACATTAGCTTCTGCAGTTACACTAGTAATAAAGCCCATTATTGTTCTTGCAGCCGCCGATTTGAACTGCAATTAAAATAAACAAATATGTTCAACAATTTAATGAAAATGAATAAATAACGAGTACAACAATAATTGAGCACTTGTACTTTTAATTTATTTAACGACTCTTCGTCCTCGTGTGTCAGCACAATGATCATATTCGTTCCTACGATTTCACGTTTATCTACGTCAGGATCGTCAAGAAAAAGTCCTATAGTGATTCCTTGATTCAGACCAAACTGCCAAAGATTTCGAAAATCTTCAACTCCGTCAGGATCGTTCTTTATATCTAGAACGAAGACAAATCTTATATACAACATGAAAAATTCAATTTAAGGATTAAACAATTTTTGAAACCCACTTTTCTGTTTTTTATCAATAATAATTAATCGATCATTTGTTATAAATTACGCAATAATGTTCCACACTGAATAGATTACGATGTGATATTCTTTACGTCGTTTCAGGCACCTTTCCCTTACCGATTTACGTTATTGTATTACCGTTCAATATATGTATATTAATGTATTTCAACTTACTGAGGCAGCGGCACAGTGGTTCGTCTATCAAAAAATAATTAGTCATAAATGCAAGAGCTTCGTCGTATCTCTCAGGCGGAATTTCCTCGATTGTAAATCTCAAAGGTTTTCCCTCCTTTCTTTCAGTTCCAGTTTTTCCTTTAGCTTCGAAACGTTTCCAAACTTTAGGAGGACCTGAAGGACGTTTCCACGAGAGACTTAGATTCTCTGGATTCATTTTCTTTGTACGTACAAGACTCGATTCAAGCGTGCTACTACGATAGTCATACAAAAAACATTTTACACGTTCAGTAACTCACAATTACTGTAACACAATTGCACAAGTAATAATTAACAAGTTGTAGAGAGATTTGAAAAAGTTTTTTCTATTAACTGTAAAAATACATTCCTTACTCAACGATTCGTGGAATCCTTTGATTCTTCTTCTTAGAAACTGCAGTTATGCTTGAGCGACATATTGTACTTATACTTAGAGTCTAATAGACCTGCAGTGGGGATATACGCGACAGCAAGCGCAAAATGCACGTTACATGTCGAGGACATTACTATTATCCAAGCAGAAATATGTGCTATCACTATTGATAGCGGATATTTTTTTAGCTATTATAATCTTAAATAGTAAAAACTGATAATATCAATATGTAACAAGTCGATTGTACTTTCGGGTAATTAATTTTCTCGGTATCAAGAGATATGCGCTTTTCTCTCGTTCGTACAGAAAAGCGATAAGTAAACTTTAAATGTTGGCGGTACGCATGCTGCAATTGTCAAGGGACGGTAAAGCGTCCGTTAAGTAAACGCTCGATAAGTGAACACTTTTCAAGTGATCACTCGCGTCTTTTACAAGGTCGGAGCATTTGGATCATCCCTACTATCAGCTACCGAGTGTATCGATGTACAAGTACGAATTGACTGCGTGTTTAAAAACAAGAGACAATGAATTCTTCTAAGGAACCGTCGAAGAATGCTAGACTCTCGTTAAGTAATAGTTTTAATTTAATCGCTTTTCGTTATGTCACGAAAAACATTCACGCAACGAAAGTCTATTATAATATTTATTTCAGTCGCATTAAGTTCAATAATAAGTACTGTGGAGTCAGTTGTCTGCGCTACGCGAATTATGACCCATTGGCCTACAGTTGCATCACTGCAGTGCAATAACGTGACATGTGATTTTATGCGTCAGCCAGGAAAACTGCATTTGCGTTGAAAAACAGACAATGCGTTTAGATTATTTTGCAACTATTTGTATGACTTACGTCAAGGGTGACAGAAACATATATGATATGAATTAAAAAATTGTACATATCCATATTAAAAAATATTTTTTTTAAATAAGGTTCACAATATAACTTATAATTAAATAATTTCTTGAATATAATATTGACTTTTTTGTTGGTAGTCATTGATATTTACATGACGGTAAATTCACACAGCTATTTCAGTTTATGAGAATTGTATCGGTCGATGAAAGAACGAACCGTAACACTTGGAATTTTGTCCATTTAGTTTTAATTTTTCACTCGCAAAAGGAATTCATTATTTTTATTACTGTCGGCTTTTTATCTTTTGACAACTCTAATTCCATTAATGAATCGAGTTTCCTTACGAACATTTCTGATTTCCGGAACACCTGTATAAAATAATAATCCTTAATGGGTAATTATTGCCAAGATTTAATTACACGGCTTATATTAGATTTGTGTGATTTGCTGTTGTAATTATTTTTGAAATTCAAATATTTTCTTTAAATACTTACCTGTCGAAGCTCAGTCTTTATATTAGGATCGGTTTTGCCCTTCTTTTTCATTTCCGAAAATTTATCCACGCCAAAACCAATAATGCGCTCCAAAACCTGAAGAGATTTATAATACATTCACGTAAACAGTTGTTTTGTGAGGATAAAACGTATTTTTTTCATTGACCATGATGCTACCTCGGATGCAAACGTAACGTCTATACTTCCAGATCCGTCCGTTAACGTTGCTTCTAGATGCCAGCAATTATTTTGTTTTCCAAGCGTATCAAAATTTGCGACTTTTGCTTTAACGACACGCCGTACTGAAGAATCGGTAACAGATACGGTTAAGACGTCACAAATTAAAACGTGAGTTTTCGGTGCTTCCTCTAAGTCTGCTTTAAATTTTACAGTAAAATTTGTTATCTTCTTGTCGGCTTTACTCAACTTGGGTGTTTCTTGGATGCATTTCACTTTAGGCGGACTTGCCATAAGTGGAGATACCATCGTCTGCAATTAATGAACAGATAGCAGGATGACCATTAATTCATAATTTGGATAAAAAAGAAATCATACCGCTGATCTCTTGTTTTTGGTCACTGGAGATGTAATTAAATTCGAAGAACCAAAACTTGTCGTAGGCTTTGCCGGGACTGAATCAATTTTTGTATTATTGAGACTCAGCTGTGATAATTCGGACACATTTGTACTTATTTCCTGTATTCTTGACTCCTCTTTTTTGGGACTACATGATTCTTCTCTTTGTTGGATTTTAGCTTTAGTATCATTTACTTTTTTCACTTCTACGTTATCGCACCATTCAAAGTCATCGTCCGGAATCTCTATGATGTCATCGACAAGACATTCTTTATCTTCGAGTTTCAGTGGTTTAGTCTCTTTACTCTCTTTGAACAAATCAGCTGCTTCCGTTGATGCACTTGGATGAATAGCGATTGCACAATTATTTTCAGAACTGCATAATTTATCAGACTCAGTGCTGATGTGATTTATATCAGTATAAAAATCTTCAGCCAGCTCAAAGTATTCATCGAAATCATCAGGAAATTCATCAGCATTTGTATTCTCCATCAGGGGTCTTTCATCATGTGAGTTATTCCTGCGTGTACTTTGATTCTTTACTGGAGCAAATTGGTAATTATTAGTGTCTCTGTTTTGATCATTGAATTCATTGCTAGTACTAGTATCAGTAAAAGTATTAGTTGCTCGTGCAGAATGATTATTCTCTGAATTTTCGTGCTTCGTAGGTACTACATCGTCAACATTGAATTCATCTACAAAAGCACTTTCCAAATTATCGGTTGGTGTTTTATTCTCGTTATAAGGATCAGGATGTTCTGGTAAATTGCTGTATCGATATTAAGAAAGTAAATACAATTTTGTATGTTTCGTTGTATCGAAAGGATATAGTAGAATAATACTTACAGGGATCTGGCTAGGATGTTTTCTAACGCATTTGTGATTAATAATCTTCCTACCTCACCACCCATCTCCTTAACATTTTTTTCCTCCAGCAGTATTACACCCTTTCTACAGATAACTGGTCCAATTATCATTAATTTAACACCAGGTAATAAGACATCCTATGCAAGAAATATGTATGAATAATTACTAGCGTTCGATTCTATGAGCATAAAATAAAAAGCAATTTTGTTACCGAGTAATTAAAAGAGTTGAAAAAATCTATTTCAAGAATGATATTCTGATTATTCGTACCTTAAACTGACGAAGTGGCTTATATTCGATAGCAATGACATCTTGAATACCATCGGTAAGGAAAAACTGATACATTCTTTTTGATGTTGGATTCCAATCATGCGTTTCTTTATTCTGTGCTTTTGTGACTTCAAGATTAAAACTCGAAACATTACGTATCTTATGTATCTGTTTTAATTTAGAGACTGATATATCGTACATCTTGTCCAACTGTAATAAATAAAAGGACAGATTAATAATGAATCGAATAATATTTATAAATATAATTACCTGCACGTGATATGTTCCTCGTAATGTTGTAATCTTTTGCTGAACAAGATTGGGTGGTAAAATTCTACTTTCAGTATTTATTTCTCTCAAATCATTCAATTGCCATTGTGCTATCACAAAATCTTGAATTGCACTAATATTTTGCTGAAATATATATTATCATAAACAAACCAAGTACCTTTATGCCGTTGCAACACATTGTTATGCAATTATACATCAAATCCTTTATCATAAATACCTAATGAAACTTACAGAATCGTTTTCGTTAATAAAATAATTGATACAATCCCTTAAAAATGTATCATTCATTTTATAATACTTGGCACTTAACATTGATTTTACATTACGCATCAAGGACTCATTCGCTTCACTCATGGCAAATTAATATTTCTTCACGAGATCTTATAAAAATGCAATTAGTGTTTATAATTCAGATCGTCACAGAATCCACCCGCCGAAACTGATCAACACAGCCAGCCTTACCTGACTTTCTCTTTGGCAGTCAGTAGGTTCAATCGGATTGTAGATAAAGGCAGTATTCACTGTTACCGATCAAGTTGTGAGTATTGCTCAATAGATAAATGATGATTTACCATAGTTCAGAAACGACTGACTAATTTATCCACGTTATCAAGGTAATAACTATTTCAACACAGGTGCCAGCATTGTCGATGTCAGGTGAGTATGTCAAAGTCGCACTGCCCAGGTATACGGGAATGCCTAGTCTATTTAGTTTCAGTAAACAACATAATCGTCAAATATAAAATTCCATAAGATTGATTGTGCCGATTTTATTGTCTAAAGCAGTCTCGTTGTTGCAATTAATCATTTTAAAGATTCGCTTTAAACTTTGCTCTCTTGATATTACCATGTGACCATGTGCATCGCGTTATCTATTTTCAGGGGCATTGACACTAGAATATAAAAAATCGCATATTTAAATAAATATAATCGAATATTATATTGCGCTGCAGTATTTTTAAAGAACAACGAAATAAAGACGAGCTAAAGCATGCGATACTAATCGTAAATAAAGTCGATGCTTGGGTTTGGAGAGGGAGCGGGTGGTCAGATTGAGACGCTGGGGCCTGATACTAGTTGGTGCGCAGCTAATTTCCGCAATAAAACTAAAAAATCCCTAAATGCGGCCCGCAGGCCAAGCCTGCCGCGGTGCCTGTTGAAAATGCTATATTATAGTATCTTACGCAGCGGCATGTTGCAGCCGCATCCCAGGAGATGGAGATGATGGTTCTTGGAACGAAGTGCTTCAGGCTCCAGGTACGCCCCTTCACACCAACTGCCTGTCTCATCCTGACGAGAAACTCGCGAATCCGCAAAACGTTTAAGATACCGCGTCGCCACCTTGCGATACAGCGATTTCAAAATCTGTAATAAAAAGCAAATGTATTCCTTTCAAAAAAAACAATAAAATCCCCACCACAGCAAGACTGTTTCGAAGAACGACGATCCTCCGTAAATCTCGCAGGTAAAATTTCGGAAAAATCATCCCCCTCGGGAAACTAACCAATTCCAAAAAGTCATTCGAAAAAAAGCAAAAAGGAAGATCTATAGCAATTTTTTCCCTACCTTCAGGTATAAACGCATTAATATGGTCCCTTCCACGTCCTAATTCCTCCTCGCAGTAAAGACCACTCCAATTAGACTCGGAGGTGGTGCTTGATAATCTGTACACCCGGTATAAAAGCAGTCGTAAGAGGCCGGCTACGAGTGACCGTTTTATTATTAGCGGCTCTTGAGATCCCTTTGATATTTACCGCCATGCCGCGTGAAATCGTTCGCACTCGTACCTTCCGAATGTTTGAAAGTGCACTTAGTACGTAAGAAAAAGTCCTTTTGGACCCCATCCGCACATGAGATTAAAGTACCGCGACACACTGACTGTATTAGGTGTGAACGCGGCCGCAAACTCTATCGTAAACACGGTTTACAACGACCGCAGTTTTCATAGTTATGCTTTACCATATAGGCATACATAGCCAAGCGGCACTCTCTCATGTTTAGTCTTCAATTTCTTCTTTCATAAGAAGATAGAGCGAGAAAACAGTGACCGGATACACGGATGAAGGCGTGTCGCAAGGTTCTGATGGAAAGAAGAAAGAAAAAAGAAAATTTAGACATCTTGTACGCATCGAGTGTCATTTACATAACGCACCATATAGAATCGTACCATATGAACAATGGACATGTGGGCTTGCATGATGTCCGACGTGTGGGTTCACTTTACGTCAATTAGCTTTGGCTGCTACAAAGAAAGCCGTCTTTTGGACTTCCTTTTTATTTTTTTAATTTAATTTTGTTTATCTTTTTTTCTCATTCGCTCGACACTGGTCCTTTCCATGGTACGTCAAGGGCCGCTTTAATTCACGGTTGTAATTCTTAATTGTAATAGACGTGAGAAGAAAGACCCTCAATCCTAATGGCTGTCACTGTTATAACCTATAATACAGTATAAGAGAACAGAGTTCAGATCATTATTCCTGAAACAGACAGTAGCTATTGTTATTGATCTGTATTAGTTATTTTTATAAATACAGAAAATATATTTTATGTTCGGATGCATCGTAGAAATGAATGAGAACACGAGAGAATTTCTGTATACGGTTGAGGATCTCTGTGGATCATTATGTTATGGCGTAGGGCCCGGTAAGGGTGGGTCTAAGGCTCCGCCAAGCGGACCGAATCTCCCCTTCACGGCTTAAAAAGGTCAACCGCGGCTGCTTGCTATGCACTTCGTACATTTCTGTATCTCTCGTTTCGTTTCTTACCTTTAATCCACTCCGTTTTTTTTTTTAGAATCCGCCATATCTGTTCCGCAGGCGGTAGATTGTAATTGGTCGACGGGTGGCCGAGAAAATTTCAAACATCCACCAAGTATCTTATGATTCTGGAATGATTTTTATATTGTGTTACAGATTTGCTTTTTTTTTTTCTTTACCTGCAAATATTTTCAGTGTTACCATATGCTGTGCATATGTTGGGCGTTAATTGGTCTTTCAATAAATTAACATAAGCCAGATTAATTGGAGAATAATATGAGACAGATATTCAGTGGAAGGATTGATATCGACAAAGTTTTATCTAATTTACTACTGTCATGGATACCTACATTAATTTCAAGTTGCTATTTGCAAATAATTATACACATTTTCAGATTCCTTGGTTTACTCAAATTACAAGAATTTCGCAGAAAGATTATACTACGACTAATGAGCTACAATGTATTAGAACTGTTAATAAGTGGAATATTTCGATAAAAACTAGTTTTGGTATGTTTAATTGGATGCTATTAAGGAATTTAATGATGGAATCATTATAAAAGTATAGGGAGACTGATGTAATTTGCAAATACACTATATTATGGACTTATTTATACCTGTATATATATTTATCTATTAAAATTTCACAGAATTTTCTCTATTTACTCACCGCTTTTACCCGTAAGTAGTATTAATTAATAGCACCAGTCATTAGACTTCATTATGCGCGCTAAGATTAATGAAACTCATTACGTCCGATCGGTACGTTAAGAAGTTACGACGCTTCGGGTTCCTGCATGTTGGGAGCAACCTAGTGGGCTTGAAAATTAATGAGGAAGTCAGCATCTATCGTGTCCGGATTCTTTAGGAGTCGATCTAAGGAATTAAAAAGGTAAGAGGCCATTTTCAGATGACAATTTCGAAGACGATGCTACTGTTAAATGCACCACAAAATCGTGGTCTTAATTGGAAATTACGATTGAAGCCGATCTTATAAAACACTATACATATACATGCAGTATCTGCTGCCGATAAAGTCAAATAATACACGTGAATCCAGTTATCTTCTGTAAATAGGTCCTTTCCATTAGGATAATCGACGTCAAAATAATCATTTCACGTTGTAATTAAATCCAGAACTGAACCGCCGTTCTTGATAAAATACAATGTCTTATCATTTTTGAATTTTACGGTTATTTTTCTTTAAGACTTTTTCTTGCTCGTGATGACTTCAATCTACGATATCTTTTCTTCCTCCAGACATTCCCCAGGCGGATTCATCCTGTGCTTTGATGGTGGCGGTGCACTAATAAAACGCCACCGACAACAAAAAGTGATAAATCTCCCGCACGGCGGCTGCCATGGCGATTCACCATAGCCGTAATGCCCGCGAGGTAGTACACCATAGTACCTGTCTGCCTACCTTCTTACTTACCTAACCTTACCCATCTCAGTCAGACATCAGCGTATATACCCAGCTCGTATTCCATGGACGAAACGTGCTCCCGGACATGTAATTAAAGTAACATTAGCGTTGGACGTTTTACTTTCGAAGATACAACATTATTTCCTTGGGCTAGCGCGAATCATAAATGTATTAACAGTCGCCATGTTGGATTTGAAAAGTGTTGGTGATTTCATTACCATATACTTATGTAATTATGTCGTTGAATCTTTTGAAATATATTATACCAATGTAAATTGAATGTAGAATTACTTTTTGCGCCGTTATTACCTAATCTTGGATATTAATTAATAAATTGATGACCCGAAGTGAACAGTAATAGGCGTTCGCTTGACAGGATATGGCGACCAATTTTAATTTCGATTAATGAGAAAACAATTACTAATCTCAGTGAATTTCTACGTGGCCATTAAAGGGCCACAGCACCTGCACTATTACACCATAGATTTTACACTTTCTGGTGAGAGAACATGTATTATTAACACTGGCGCGAATTTCAAATTACGAATTCACCATCTATTCACATTTTTCTACAGCTGCTACGTAATATCCACCATTTAATTTTTCTCGGAGGCAAGATAAAAGAAGCCGGCAAATTTGAAACCGAAGAAATGCATACTGATTAGACGGGACGGTAACCCGATGCTTATTTTTATTCTAATATTTAAATTACACCTCCGTGAATCTTTACTAGCCTCGCGTGTTATCGACTGAGGCGAATTAGTAAACAGTTTGTAGGTTTCGTCTATAGATTACTTATGAGCCCTTTATAGGATGAAGTCCAATTGAGTTTGATTTCTTAGAATAATGTCTGATACAACGCTGCCAAGAAGTGGCTTACGCAATTCGAACTATAACTACCAAGGAAACTGAATGATAAAATATGAGACAACGAGATGCAGAATGGATGCGATTTTGATATGAGAGAAGCGCCATCTTTATCGATCAGGAGACTCTAGTATAGTGAACGTAATACAGTTAATATTGTATAGAACACCAGGGATTCACGATATTGTATCACTACGTATGTCAGACTTTAGTATAAAATGGTACAGCATAGAGGCCTGTAGGGTCACACCTCTGAGATACGTGAGGCCCCAGACCCATCATTACGTCGCTGGAGCCTGGAATGGGGCCCAACCCTGGAATAAAAGACCATACAGCCGCACAGGGCTCCGTTGTACGTACACATTATATACACATGTATCATTCAAACGCGAAGGAGAGTCTCTTGCAATTTGGGACTTCTAATGTTAAACAATTACGACCAAACAGCTGAACCGTCATTAGGCCTACGGCAAAGGTTGAAATCAAAACCTATGAGAAGGATATTGTGAATATATATGTATATATATATATTTCGGATGATATCCAAAAGCAAGAAAACAATGTATAGGTAAGTACAATTTTTCAAATTTTTTGAGTTCTTCAAAAAAGCAATTTATATCGACTCTATAAGGTGTAGTAAAATTAATTTTTTAAACATAAATATGTATTCTAAATAGTACAGTAAATGTTGACGGTTTCTATTCTAACCTAAATAGCGTACAAGTATGGAGGTGCAAGAGAAATCTGCTATAACGAATGACGGGTTTTCTGCAGAGAAGAGGAAGGCAGGCAGATACGTAAATGGAGCGATGGTCTCTCATTACTCGGTAATAACCTCTAATAACGTGGATTTAATGCTCCCTTTGAAATATAGGCTATAAGCAATCATTCGCCGCCCTGGGCGGCTTTAATGAATTGGTCCCAAAAACGGTGTCTTCGCGTAGCGATTCGTACGTCCCTTAAGGGCCTTAAATTTCTTCCCTCACTAGACATACATATCCACACAACGTATAACGTGCAAGCAATTAAATAATCGTTAGATGTAATTTGACAAGAATTAAGAAAGTCATTAACGAATTTTTAAGTAATTAAAAAAAAATTTAATTAACGTCTTCTTCAGAATGCTAATAACTCTGTAATTTTTGTCTCGGTCTCAAGTCTGTTACGGAATACGGCAGCCCCTCGGTGAACGCGTTATGCTTCATGTGCAGCTGCAACTGCACTGACGGCTGGTGCAACACGAAGAGCCTCTGTCGGCTCATCAAAGAAGACTGTAATTAGCCGCGCATGTGCCGCGCTCCGGCATGGCAACCGGACGAGGAAGATGCGAATTTTTTACTCTCGATTTCGCAGCGAAACAGCGAGTGCACTTAACTGAGACTCTGAACGTTACTACCGCGCCTGGTGGTTTTGTGTTTTGCACTATAAATACTTTTAAACGTATAATACTATACGTAATAATACGAAAAAGTTATCGTTACTTATTTCCCACGTACAACTCAATTTCATAATTATTCCAACAGGAGGCCGAGTATCCGTAAGTAATGTTAAAATGTACCTAAGACTCTTTTGTGGTCATAATGTATTTTTTCTTCAGTCTACTGAATACTGAATGATGTAATAAAGGATTTGCGGTATTTAGTCTATGCACGAGTGTAATGCGCGAGGAAGATCGTCCACAAAGGTAAAGCCCAGGATTCGTATACCTGGAGTATTGTGAGACCCTTGGCTATACATGGATCAAAGGAAATTCCTTGGAATCAGAATCTGGAACTAATTGCGAGACTGCCACGACGAGCTGTTAGATATAAAGTCCCTGTACTTAAAAAAAAATCCCTAGCACAACGATGCTCCCATTTTGTCAGTAGTTAAATCGAAAGAGATTCTTAGGTTATGTTATGTTGGCTGAGTTATATAACCGTGCACGCGTATACCTACACAAGAGACTAGAGCGTAATACGATATACGCCTTAATTACGTAGCAACCTCTCGTGATAGTTGGAGATGAAAACGCGGAAGAAGAAATGGAGGAGTAAGAAAAAGGAAAAAAAAGGCGTATAATAATGGAGAAGCGATTTAAGCTTCATGCGTTAAAGGATTCTCGACATCGGCTTCTAATCTTTAAGCGATTCCAAGTATTAAGCATTGTCTGAACACGAAACTAAGAGAGCATAGGTATAAAAAGAGAAAAAAGCGTAAAGAAAGAAAGAGAGAAAATAACAATAAAAAGATATCGAGATCAGAAAACAAAAAGATTTTATCGACGCACGATGCCGTTGTGGATTTAAGTTTTTCGTTGTCTGCCTTCAAAAATCTCGCCTTCGTTTTTACCTTTCCACATACACCGCCATTTTGCCCACTCCCCCATTGCTTACCAAAAACACGGGGACAAGTTTTTGAGCTGTCCACGACCAGTCCATATCCACTCCGTTCCCTGTTCGTACACTCCATTTAGTTTTGACTCCTACCACGTCTCTTCTTCTCTGATGTTCCCGCTGGCAACAATGAGATGTTCAGCTGCCGCTTGGCGAAGATGAGAACAGGAATTGGATGGCTTCTTATGAGACGGAATTCGCCCGTGTACGTAACTGCCTTTACACGGCATTGCGTATGTGCCTTTTATGCCGTACACAAAGGTATATAGCTTAACATAACCTCACATGAGTATCCACGTTCCCGGCAGGTAGTAAAAGCTTTCGACCGGTATTCATATCAATCAAAAGTCCTATAAAACGCCTATTAAATTTAAGACCAAAACATTAAGTATACCCCTAAACGTACTAGGTATTACTATGCATCGAAGAATTCATGGTTAAATTACTAGGGAACGTCTTGTATCTGTAATAAAATTATACTTCTTTAAGATACACAATATGGCGCTCTAGCTAAAGCACGTACCACGCATACGAATTCCTACGTAACTATCATATGTGTTTTTATTACATTACCTCGAGTTCACTTCACCACGTATTCACATACGCGATGTCCAGTTCTATCAGAGTCCAGTTTTTACACGAAGGATCGAAGCGACTAATAAATGCGTGGAAGCCGAAGACACGTCGCTGACTTTGCTCGGAATGTTGCAGGGAATCGTTCGTATAGAATCCACGAGTCAGGATCTTCTTCTGTCTCTTTGATTTCTTCTTCTTCTTGCGAACAAAGATCTCAAAGTCCTTCGACGCAGAATTTATCCTAGCTGACTGAGCACCTGCGATTTCAAAGTTTCCGGTAACTACGTATATAGGGATATTAACAGTCGTATAGTCTTAAGCCCTGTTAACAGGAAGAGTTCCTTATTTTCGTGCATATGTATAAAGTGTATACTACATATGAAGTTCAATTCTTTCGTGTCTAGTCAGACAGTAACGAGGGTTACTCAGAGGCGAGTGAAGCCTGTAGAAATAACTCGTGTACAAGCGATAAATAATATAAAGCGTCGACTTGGGCGAGCGACGCACGAGTTCATTAGGGCGGCTAATACAGCGGCAGCGTGCTGGAAAAGGGCTGCGCGATAAATAAATCTGAACGCACTCCGAAAGTACCAGGGAAAGAGTAGGAGGGTATATACATAGTACCTACCTATGTATACATATAGAAGCATACAAGCGATGGGTAGTCGATCCTGCAGCTCCTTTCGCAGGGCCGAGGTTATAGCTGGGCTCTTCGGGGGCCCCGTGGGGCCTTTAATTAAAATCCATAGGGGGATTTATGGACGGCATGTCGTATCGCATGGTGAACGATCGAATTACGAGTGTCGATCGAAAATGAGGCGCACTCTTGGTATTCTCTTGTACTCTTCCTGGAATAAAATAAAATTGGAGCCTATACTCTTAGGATATATGATACATGGTATTGTATACCGTCTGCTTCGTACGTAAATACCTATAGTGAGAATGAGATGAGAATTTAAGGTTATGTTAGATATTTATGAATTTCTGTTAATACGGATATACCGAGGATACGTAACCTTAATGATTTTCGTTGCTCATGGCTAAAGCGACTTTCTATCTATTATTCTAGGATGACTTGGCCGCCGTGCGGATACGTATTTTCTTAAGCGCCATTGCCGCGCGTAATGTCCCGTGAAGCCCGTGGGATTGTAATCCACGGAGACAGCTCTGGCAGCGTGAAAGATTCGAAAAGAGGAGAAGAATCTTTGAGGCACTGGGAGAAAAATGGATCCGGATGATGCATCGTCGGTTCACACTTCGTGGCTCCGCGTTCTATCCTATCCTGACGCCAAGACGTACTCGCATTCGTATCAGACCCTTCTGTTTTTTCAGATATAATATACATCTCTGTCTCGGGACGCTGTATACACTTCTGAAGGGACTTCAATTTATTCAGCGGCCACCCGATGTCTTTTGTATTTTTATCAATTGCTGTGAATTCAAAATCGGCTAAAGTCATGAGAAAAAAAAACAAATTTTGCAATGTTGAAGGTTGAAACTTTTTTTAAATAAAAAATTTGACTATTTTTTTAACAGGCACTTCTTGCGTAAAGGAATAACGTAGGCATTGGGTACACAGTTTTAATTTAACCTTCGACCTAAATAAACAATGGAGTAATATCCTAGAGGCGTAAAGGTCTCGAAAAGTAGAGACTAGATTTTGTCGAGTAAAGGTTGGCTGCTGGCTCTCTTGTTCTATTGTACGCGTTAACACGATTTCGGGGCTTTCCTCGGCCTCCTTTGGTCCCTTTTTTTTTTCTTGGATCTTACGGCCGCCACGGTTGCGGTCTGTTACGCCCACGGACCCACCAATGGACGGATGCTGGAAGCGTAGAGACGTACGGACGGACAGGGAGACTTCGGTGTAGAAGCTACGAAGCGGAGACTAAAGAAACTCGACGGGACAGGTTAGGTATCCGGGATCCTTTGATGCCTCCGCCAAGCCGCCTCATTTTCCCTCAAATGTGAAAGTGCTAATTATGCGTTTTTGTGTCGTTACTGAAGTTTCTTTTTTATCAGTATTTCGCCAGAAAGCGTCACTAGATTCATAATAAGAACACCGACAGGTAAATCTGGTTTGAAGTAAATTTTGAAAAAAAATTCTCAAAAGGCCGTAATCTGCTACAAAGAACTGCCATAATTATATGCTTATCATGTGACACATAATTATGGCAGTATTTTATTGATTTTACGTGAGAACGAACTTACGTAATTACGAAACACCATTAGAATCTGTGTGTTAAGAAATAATTGGATAAAATATGAAAATCTGTTATTAATTTCTCTTATGGTGTAATCGAATTTTTTTATTTTTTAGGTCAAATTAGGACTGATGTTTATGGTACAGTGACGCCATGTCTCATCTCTTTATTTGTTTCAATGGTTTTTATACGAATCCTTTGATCGTCCTTGGAAATCTATACCATATGCTCATGACTGAAGTTTGTTCCAAGGACATATCCAAACAGAATAATAGAATTTATTAGAACCCACTTGCCATTAAAGCATTTGTTCACCCTTGCGAGTATCGCGAGCTGGCGGCTCTCATTGTACCCCATAATGAAATTCGGACAAAGGGGTGTAGCCCACAAAACATGTGTGGGGTACATGGGGACCAGAGACGAATGTCGCATGCAGGGCAACCCGATCTCATGTGGACCAGATGGGTAATCAGAATTCACGTGGAAGGAAAAGGAAGGTTCCCTTTGTTTGACGTGAAAACGAGCCCTGAGGGTTGTTGTAATTGTTCACCGTGATCTTACAGAAGGGGTAGGATAAGTCATAAGAATTTTCCTAGATAAAATTAAGAAAAACAAATTACTTGAATAGTTTCAATGTGTTTTTTCATTGATCAAATATTTCAATGACGTTCGGATGAAACTACGATGGTCTCTTGGCATTTTGAAAAATAATAATAAAAATTGGACCGAATGGTGGACGGTCTACTATATTTGTCGTTCTCTTTGTTCCTAATTATGCCTGCGGGATTGCCTCCATCAGTCGTGGCGGTGGGCTCAAAATAATAGGGCCCGAGAAAGTAAAAAGAGGGTAAAAGAAGAGAGAGAGATGGGGTCCTCTACTCTTGGGACCTATTGTCGGCCGAGAGCGAACGAGTCCATACGAACTTACCCGACGCTCCTTCGACCAGTCTGTTCCGAACTTCCGAACGGAGTGGACGTGCGTGTCTTCGTGCGCGTCGAAGTTTGTTTACTTCTTTCGCGCGCGTATGAAATTTACTTTGAAACTTATTTCGTCGCGAACTAAGTATTGACTAAGATCGTTACACGATCTAATAGATCAATCAGTGACTTCATTAAAGAATACGAGAAAATAGTACATAATCATAAATCATTCAAAGACTTTTTTACATGGTAGAAGACAGTGTTCCCACTTGTTTGAAATTCAACGAAATGTAACTGAGCCATTTTACTATAAGAAAAGAAAGTCCATAAACTCATTGGATACCAGCAAGTGAATAAAGAAAACATGATAATAATCACAGTTGTCAAATCCTGACATGAAGTCCCTACGATCGACTATGATCTAAGGAATAATACGGAATAAAAAAGGGATCCTTGTTCCAGTTTGATACCAAGTGCAGAAATATATTTTTCAAAAATGAATACTTTGTGGGAAGTAGTGCTCACCCTGACCACGATCACCCTTGTGTCAGCCTGGGGTATCAATCACGGACATCCTGGCCCAAATACAAAGTGCGAGAGACTCAGCGTATCCTTCTGTCGTGGACTACGTTATAACTTAACAGCAATGCCCAATTTCATGGGTCACGAAGATCAACTGCAGGCTGAACGTGGGGTAAATTCACTCTCTTTCTTAAATCATAGTTATGGTTATGTCTACTTGGCGCCATGTTACACTGCCAGAGAGGTCAGATCCATTGTTCCTGGTTCCATAACAATGCTTCTTCTCAGAACTACCAGTATCATACTCTATAATTGTATATACAAATGGACCAGAGTAAGAGTAAGATAATCTATCTGCAAGCTTAAATCTGCATCATGGTTGCATTAACATGCCGTCAAAAGATCTTTTAATCGGCCGACATCAAGTATCGGAAGTCATTATCGCTCTCGATTATGGACTAGCTCCCGCTTGGTTTTTTCTCTCTATAAACTAGTCTATCTATGATATAATTTCGCGTTGCCCAGGTACCCGTTGGTCTAGCCTGTATTATTTATTTAAACTGCACTTCAGTACTGGCTTTACGTTCATCGTTTTTTTTTTTTCTATTTTCTCCAATGCAGTTCCGTACCGCGGCACACGCACGTGCATAAGAGCAACCACATGCGTCGGTCAGGATCCCTTGGATATCTGTCGGCCGATCAATCAGCTGCTACTGTCAGAAATTTAATCTCTGTAAACTGAGCGCGTGCACGATTTGTCACCTCGCCGTTCACGATACATTTTTAGTCCTAGTGATTCTTCGTCGCCCTCGACGTAGAGACATCGTCGTGCTGTATGTGCCTAAGAATTTAAAAGTTTGGATTAATTTTGAAGTATAAGACTCGAAATGACCTCAGTACATAACCTAGATTGATCTTGTCGGAGTACAGACTTATTACGGTATTGAAGTTTCTTTTATGTTTTTCATACAAGATTTCATGACGTGAAAGAATAAAGGATGCGCAATGTAATGATTTTCGTTGTGTCAAAGATCACATAACCGCTAGGTTATGTCGAAATACTCTTGTCGACTAAGGTATACGACGCTGGACTTTGCTTAATGATACAGACAGTCGGAGTTTAAACGATCGAAAAACTCGTGGCTCCTCGTAAAAGACTAATGAATGAAAAGCAGTAAAGTTGGAAGCCGGTTTCAAAATCCAACTCAGTCCCTGGTTCCTCTCTGCGTATATTCTATGTATATATAGAGAAGATGGTTTCATGGCTCTAATCCAATTTGGTACCATTAAAAAAGATTCTTCGTGCTTAATTAATTGCCGATTGGAATCGCGCCCTGCATTTTATAGCCCTTTACCGACTGTATACAGGTTTTCTGTAGTCACTCGAAATGATCCTGTTATAGGATTCTAATGGTCTGAGTATCGTGTTAATAACTTTCTCCACTGACAGACCTCCAATGCAATTCGATTTTTGGTTGTGTCAGTTTTGGTTTATGTAATCCTGTCAAAATCTCCGTGTACTTGATCATTGAAAGAATTGTAAATAATATTGACAACTTCGTTATTGACGTCATCCAAACTCCTTACCGTCTTTTTTTTTTCTCTTCTTTCTGGGACAGCATCCAGATACGCGCATAAAGATTCGTCGACGCCTAATAAAACCATCGAGTTTGTTTGAGAAGCATTCTCACGAGGTGTCCGCCATGTTTAACTCGAGGGCTGCGCGACGAGCAGCTAAGGACGAGAAATTTGTTATTTTTGGAAAAGCCGTCGAGTGAAGTGGCCCCAGGCTTATATACGTATCCCGTGGCGTGATCCACGTAATTACGAAGTCCCACTTCATCATCCAACGGCAGCTGTGCCACAGGATTCATCACGATTCCACAAACGAATCGTACGTTGTATCTAACTTAGGATTCTATGGCGGTTATCATGATTTCACTATGGAGAATACATGCCGTTCGTATCAGCCGTCCAGTACATTCGGAACGTAATAAAAGTTTCCATGGATGATTCAGGGTGGGCGAACACGCAAGCATAATTTTGCTTTAGGAAATTGAAATGGACCTTATCGAAATATTCCTTATCTAATTATAAGTAACTGAACTTGTCATTAACACCTCTTTTTTTGTAAACCTAATTAATGTGACGTTAAACAAAAATTTTTGTTTTCATTCGCCGCAACATCAGAAGGTAAAATCTATTTTTAGTGTAATCAAGCCAATTTGCAGTCTTTAATATTTCACGATAAGGGCACTCGGAATCGACGAAACAGTCAAAGCGACCGACGATGGTAAAATTTTACTGACGTACAATATATCAACGTACTATCAGCAAGTAAAGAGACAGAGATAGAGGTAACAGAAATAAAATATTATATACCCAGTACAGCCAGTAGTGGCGTTATCACTATCTTTGATGTCCGTGGGATTTAAAGTATTAGGCCCACCCCGACGATGGTCCCCGGGTGCTCTCGTTACAGCTGCAACGTTAATCGACAAATATCGGCTGAAGAATTTATTGCAGCCCTCATCCACGCCATATAGATTAGACGGTATGAGAAGCCGCGACTGGCATTGATATAGAACAGGTATTTCTGGTATACTTTGAATTTTCATTCTACACGGCACAGTCTGTCTGCATTTCTGTATACGTATATATGTATACAGAACATATAATCTCCTTATATACCTCTGGTGTATATATATATATATATATATCGGAGATCCATGCTAAAAGAAAAGGAATCGGTCATGTAGGGATCCGCCTTTATTGGTACTCCTTTGACTGGACCCGACCATTGTGACTGCTATTAAAGTTGGGTCCCGGACTCTGAATCGTGGCCTTTAGCTATCTCCCAGCAAGACTTTCGTATCTGTTTCCTCCTCGGTGATCCAGCCGTGCATGACAACTCTGTATCTACCCTCGCGAGTTATCGCTCATAACATCTTGCTTCGTAGTAAGTAACTACATCTTCACATTGGCGTAATACAACCGAACGTTGGACGTAACCTAAAAATAGAGTGCAGAGGTTAGGTTCAAAATTTGGATTACACTATGAAAATCGTTAGTGACAATTGACTTGAAATTTCTGTCGGGAAAATGTGATTAAAAAAAATGTTGAGTGACACATATGTCAGGGGTAAAAATAATTTGATATCTATGGTTAATGGTTTTATTTTGAAGTTATTTTTTGCTTTTAATTCGTAATGCTCCACCAGGTACGACGCGTACCTACGCCAATGCGTCTCACTGCGGGGGTCCAACGTCGAACACGTGTATCTCTCGTCATCACGGGAATAAATGAATGAGGAGAGAGTAAAAAAAGGAGTTTGAAATCTCTCTGAAAAATAAAGAAGAAGTACGTGAAATAGGCTTCTAATTACGTCCCCCGTGGAGATGCTTGGCTCTTGCGAGTGCGTCAGTGCCCGTGAGTAACGAAGAGAGAGAGAGGGTGGAGTGGTCCAGAGGAAGAGGAGAGAAAGGGTACCCAGGTCGGCAGAGTTAAGGTGAACGGATATGGACCGTAGCTTGGATAGGTAGAGCGAGCGAGGATGAGGACTCTGGTTAAGCAACACGCTCCGATGATTTTGATTCATCTCATCGCTACTAATGACCATCGGCCATCTAGCTGGAAGCTTTGATCTTCTATCGCTTATTAATCCCTGATATTATGCCCTTTGCCACTCTGCTGCATATCAGCTTGATACCCCTAGAGTGTATTTGAGTGCAGTTGAAAATAAAAGAGGGGAAACAAATTTTATTTCAATTTCTCAGGACGCTATCAGCAGATAAATATACCAGCATCCGTAGAAGATGAATTTCTGATACGGTTGAAAGGTATTTTTTGGTTTTCCCATTGAGCATCGACTGCATCTAAAAAGCACGTTCCGTGCGATTCGGGGTAGCGAATCGTACCTCGTGCGTGCAAGAAACATCGTCCTGCCCTTTTTTTTTTTAAGTCGGAGGCCAAAGACCGGCCAGAAATCGAAATAAGCAAGGATCGAGCGGCGAATAAAAGGAACCGGAGCTGCGCGCCGAGCTGGTATTAATTTATGATTTATATCGGCCATATTGGAGCACTCAGTATGCGTATGCACTTGTATACAGATACTGATGGTTCGTGGTTGTTGTTATTGAAATGGTATACGTATCAAGGTAGCTCCTTACAGTGATGCAATTCATGCGTGCAGTTTTCGTGCGGCAGAAGGAGAATGAGAGAGAAAGAGGGAGGATCGCACAAGGATACAAAAATGTACAGGGCTTGGCTTATATGCTTGGATCAGAAACCATAGAATTAGTTTGAGGAAAGCGGTTTAAAAAAAAAAGGAAGAAAAAATCGAATACTCAAGAGATGCCTATTGAGTACATAGAAAAGTGGGATGTTTTCAAAGAATTGTTCCTTTCTATTCAGAAGGCATTGAAGGACCCTGTCATTATGGTGGTTTACATGGAATTGTGTTTCTATGGATTTGCGTTCACCTTTGTTAGCAGCGTCATTATCTTTCGGGGGATTTTCAACGAGGCTGGGTTTATGCGATCGTCGTCGACTGTCATACTGATCACGCACGTGTCTTGTTAGACTGTGAAATGGACTTTGCGAAAATTGTACAACCGACAAAGGGCTTGTTAACCTCGTGAAATTGATTTCAGATCGGGTTATCGAGGGACGCCTTAGTTTCAGTGCGACAGTCAGATATCGGGTAGAAAACGAAACCATATATAATAAGTGGGTTTAGCGTAGTACTGATAAGATCAAAGGAAGCCGCACGTTCGATTCTGTAAATCATTCTAGAGATAACACGAGGCTCCGATAACCATTGACAGGGAACTTATACGAGTTCACGTGTATGTGTTTGTGTATATATATATAAACTGTATGGGAGTAATCTTTTATTGCATCTACCTTGTGCAAAGCTAACGAAACGAGAGATCCTTATGGTTATGACTCAATTTTAGATATTTTCGTTTTATGGCACAATTGATATCAGGACGACCTGTGAGAATTTGCCAAGGCACCAAGTTCTCATGTGTATTACCTAGAAGGGGTACTAGGAACAACATCCCAGTGTATTTAAAGAGCGGATAACCTCTTCCGACAGGATCTTCACCGGGGATCCTGAAAAGCTTAATGTTTGTTGAGTAGTGGCCTTTGATCTTTCTCGAGTGCCTCAGATGCACGGAAGTCGTGTCTGAACCCACTTGACGTGATGCACACCCGTTATAGTCGCATTTGGCTCTTAGTACCAGCTGACTGCTTCAGCCTCTGTGGGATCCATTACCGAGTACGGTTACCTAGCTCATTGTGAAGCCACCCTAATCTACCGTGGATCATACAATATTCGCAATGTTCCCACATAGAGAATCAAGTAGAGGGATTATTTGGGATCTATGATTTTTTTTTTTCAAAATTCAAGAACAATCCTTATACTCTGATTCCTGGAAGAGGACAAATAAGATGGAAAAAATATGACTACAGGAATAACGTTAGCTTAGACGCTTCGTCGACTTCTCGCTTAGATGAGTTACGAGGGTCTGGAAGCCTTTGATGTCCGACAGCTGATTCCACGGTGGCCAAGCTCAATCTCTGAAAGGAACATCAAAGCCTGTCACAGGGAACAAAGTGATACTCGCTAAAGTTAGTGACGTACCTAGGACGAGAGTGAAGATAAATAAGACAAAGAAGGAAAAAAAAAAGAATGACAGAGTTATAAAAAGTGGAAGGAAGCAAATGCTTGGATATTTTTTTAACGTGGAAATATTAACGAACCAGAATCGAGGCATTTCTTGCGGTAATTAGAATAAGTTACTGAGACACGTTATCAGCGCTCTTCTATCTTGTACGTCGTAAGAGGAATGCGCAATGCGACTTTGCTATCCTCTTCTCTACTGACTTCAGCTTTTCAATCGTACCAAGTTGACGTCACTGCTCGCGTCTAACTTCAGTCGATACTTTCTCGTAGCCGTGTCAGGAACTTCAAGGCGGTGTCGACTATGAATATACGAATGGGGGATTATACAAGCTTTCCGCTATTCCATCGAGGTACATTCCTGCAGCTTTGAATCTGCAATGTATATTCCATTGGCACGTGCTTTCCTTTCTCTCTGCAATTAGCTCTCGCATTTTATGCCAGCCGCTACGAGCGACGAGGGAAGCTCATACCTTGAAGAGGTTATGGCGGCACGTTTCATCATCTGGATAATCAATTAACGCTCGGCTGCAATTACTGCTCTCTCTTCCTGCAGTCTGGATCTCTTCAGTGTTCTGGGTTTTTTTCTTTCTATTTTTATTACGTCTCATTCTTCCCTTGCTCTCGGAATTTTGACAGAGTCCAGCATATCTAGGTTCACGTCCATGGAGTCTGCCTGAAAAGGATATAATCACTTCTGGACTTTCGAGAATATATATATTTGAGTCTTTTATTAAATATTCTCTTCCAAGAATTCTTATTTATTCCTTGCCAACCCTTCCTCGTCCTACGCGAATATTATTATTATTCGACTGTACAGGTTTTGCCATTCCAGAAATAAAAGTCGTAATATGCATTTACCAATGTACGTGTACAGTCATAGAATGTCATTCATGATGCACGTGTACGTTTATAATTTTGTATAACATTCTTTTTTTTTTTAATATTGCATTTTAGTAATTTATGCGTTATATTATCTTAACGTTATGACTCTCTCATTGTCGAACATGGTTGCCTAGAAGATAATGTAGCAGATCGGTGAGTAATTGCACAATTCTTTTTCTGCTTGCTTTTTCTTTTTTCTATTCCTCACTCCAGCGACGCGTTAAACTCACACGATAGTACAGCGTAACGTACTGACGTCCCACTCGGCTACAAACTACGCCGGTGTTCGTCAGCTCGTCTTGCTCCTCGAAGCTTCAAAAGCGACCGCCATAATGTTATTACGATAATAAAACTGAGCAAGTGAGAGTGAACCCTCGGCTATAAATACCTTGCTTGCGTGTAAACCCATACGAGCTTAAAAGCGCGTTCACATGCAGGACGACGATGCCTCCTCCAGTTTACTCTACGCCAGTCGATCTACAGTCCGTTCTGGATAACTTCGGCATCAAAGAATTAGATATACGTACAGTATATCTACCCAAAGATGTAAGAGTGACAGAGAGAGAGACAGAGAGAGAGAGGGACTAGAATTGCTACGGGAATAGCTGCTCGTCATAGAATACGCAGTATATCTAGTTGGCATCCCAAATAGACATTTGTGAGAGACCTGAACGTCGCCGATATAGATCTACCCTGATAATCGATTCTTATAATCGTATTTCCATAAGACAGCTTTTCACGTCGAAGAAAGCCGGCGCTCGCTTCGCTATCGCAATTAACTCGGATAAGTGGTATTAAGAGGCTTTTAATTAACGGACACGTTAGGAGCTTACCTATGTATATCGAACTGGTACGAGTTAGACGAAGCGTCTCTTCGGAATCCTTGTCGACGAATATTTATCTTATCCATGGCGGCAATCATCAAACGACGTCGGGCCATTCGTCTTAATGCAGTTTTCATGTCGAATCCTGACTGCTAAGGATTATACGTATAGGTATAATGGTCGTGGTCGAATTATCTATTCCTGGAAGGATCGTTCGGGATCTCGAGGAAAACATGGGATATCCTGGATACGTTACTAAATGAATCGAGCTTAAATAAATAGAGAGATAAAATGGCGGACGTACGAAGTCAACTCATCACCCAATGACCTGCGTCATTATCGCAAATTTTCCTCGTGCGGTATTCTTTACTGTTCAAAGACGTAAGAGGGGAAAAAATGAAGACAGCGTTATCTTGCAGCCTAGCCTTTATTGACTGTCGGATCTGGTTCACCGGGAATCGAAAAATAACAACCTGGGTATGCTTTGCACTAAGTGTATTGACGACTGTCTTCGTGTGCTTTTTACTGGGAATCTTCCTGGGATACTCTGATATAGAAATGAATTGGTCTGTGGATGGATGAGGTGCCTTTGGGTAGGTTATGGTTATTACGGACCTGGAACGCTGGATTCTCTACTCTAACAGGGAAGCTGGCTAGTTCCCTGGCGAAGATCTGGTAATACATGTACCCAGGTATAGCATAGAGAACGGTATAAGAAGGTTACGTGGTCGAGAACGTCGACCTCATAATCTCATAGTATCTTTTTCTTCCGCTGGTCACTTCGACAGTCCGGATGCCTTCAGGGCCCCCGAGTCGGAATCTTTGAGACGTTATTAAGGCCGCATTAAGGCGGCATTGTTCTCCTCGGCGTCTACGGAGCGCGTCCATTAAAACTGGATACGTATAAAAGATGGCTGTCAGGCAGCGTGAATTAGAAATATCTAGATGAATTTTGAGGTAATTCGTATAAGCGCAAAGATTAAAAATGTTTTTTTTTTTTCAAATTTCCCGCCCTCTGTTTTTTGTATCTCGTACTTCATTTTCTTCAGCTTGAAATTCACAAAAGAACTTCTTGAGATATAATTAAACGAAAATAACTCCGACTCCACGGCGAATTTTGCCTTTCGAAACGGTTTGAGTACCGTGGTATTCTGCCTGTTGGACAGCGAGGTAAGAAAATCGTTTCTTTGTCGGCTGTGGTTTCTCTCTTTCTTCTTTTCTCTTTCTCTCTTACCTTATACGCCTCTCTTTTTCTTCTCCATCTATCCTCCCTCTTTTACCTCTCTACAGTCCATCGACTATACTACGGAGATCGTGAGAGATACCTGCGTGATTTCAGAGAGACGTCCGGTGTTAGGATCAAAGAACCTTTATCCACGAGAGTAACAGTAGACAGAGGTCAGGATCGTCGTAGCAAACGTACCGTACAGGATCAAACTGATTCCCGTATCGAATCACGCAATTAGCGCTTAAAGGATATCCATAGATTTTTTTCACCATTGAAAATCCTTCTTCAATCGAAATGAAAACACAATAATTTACGTCAGCCGAGTTCAGTCGTCCATTATTAAGATTCTTGTAGTGCCTGCGTTTGTTTGATACCAAGTAATACAAATATGTATCTATAAAATCGTAGGAAAAAAAAAGAATTGTCAAGCACTTCATTATTTTACCATGGCTATTTAAACGTGTGTCGGTTGTTATTATTATTGTCAGAGAAAAGATATAATAATATCGTACCGGGTGGTCACTACTCGCTACTCGTATCAACATCAAAGAGTGCCGCTATCATTTTCCTTGTGATCTCTCCTCGTGGCTCTCGCCTTACAAATGAGAGGATTAACCTTACACGACGACTACGTAGCACGACAAACGACGCAGAGTGGATCAGCGGGCTACACCTGTGTACGTCTTTGCCATTGAATCTGGTTGACAGATGTAAAGTCACTTGCGGATGCCCTTAACATTACTTGGCCTCATTAAGCTATGACGTTAAGTAACATAAAATGGCGTGGTATCCTGGTGTGCCTACGTCACGACCTTCTGGGCGGGTTCGATGGTCAGGAATGGAAGATTCCTTAGTCTGACAGTGAGGATCCTCGGCAACGTGTAATTTTGGGGCCTTCCGGGAATAGACAGGGCGTAATTGACAGTGGCGCCCGATGGCGCATCTTCCCGAAGGAAGGAAGAGGAATAAGGAGGCGGCTCGATTCCTTGACTTGAATGCTCTAACCTCGAACGGCCAATCTTTCTGTAATTGACGTGCTGAAGCTTTGACCGGATGTGGTTACCGCCATGTTATGATATTCCGCAGGGTACGTTCACTAGGAAGCAGTCACTTCCTTCAACGTCGCTGAGCGTTCTGAAAGTGCTTATCTTGGTTATGTGATAGGTGATTTAGATCGCTATGGATTGTATCCCAGACTGACTTTTTGATGTACCGGAAAGAACACGAATAAAGATCTAAACCGCGAATATACGAATTTTCGTGATTCAAGATTGAGACAAGGTACCTAGAGTTGATGCTGAACTGGTCCATATTGAAAAGGAAGTTCCCTCGTGACTGGGTTTAGATCCTTTTATTATTATACTGATCTTAGAAAGAGTCCTCTCGAATGGAGTGCGAGTGAGACGGACGATAAAAGGAATCGGTATGGAAGGGAGTCGGGAAAAGAAAGAAAAAAGTAAAAAGCATGAAGGGAGTATAGGGAAGGCTGAGTCGTTTTGGAAGAATGAAAACAAAGAGAGAATGTATTGTGGGATGGTGGTAAATGAAGGAAAGGAGAAAATTAAAAGAAACAAGAAAAATATCCTCTAAGAAAAGGATAGCGAAGTGGCCAAAGCCAGCGAGCAAGAAGAAACAAAATGGACGTCTACGTTGTCTCCGAGCCGACTTGTCTGTCAGCCGTTTTAAAATGCTATGGGGTCCGCGCGCTAGCGCGCTATAGGGCCCTGGCGAAAAAACGCGAAATAACGAACGGAAGGGTCTGATCCTAACCCAGAAACCGGTCTACCAAGGCGAGTCTGAGATTTAAGTCGGCACGGCTGCCCTGATGTCTCCTCAGGCAGAAATGCTGGTCCTGTTGGGACATCACTCAGTGACCGCCGTCTGTCCATCTTGAAACACGCGGGTATATAGAGCGGCCATGTATATACATACACATACTTTATACTATTATACACTACCGTGTGCAATGGGGTAAGGCGGTTTACGTTTTTTACTGCGTATTTTCCCATAGTACATATTGTGTATATATATACATATGAATATATAGCAAAGCCTTTATCGTTCTCACAAATAAAACTGACGAACAAGCCTCACCTTAGCCTAGACTTTATTTTTAATCGATCGATCGATCGATCCCTTTGCCCAGTCTACCTCTTCTTCTACATCAATGCTCGTTATCGTATGGATGCCATGGTATAATTTTCGACGATCTACCTAAAGAATTTTAGTAAGCAGCTTTTACGGTTCTAGTAGATCTTTTTATCGCTACTTCTAAATCGCTATAGGCTTATTGTGTTTTTGCTAATTCCCTTTTTGTCCGAATCTTTACTGGAATTAGCGATTCTCTTGGTGTACGCGTGAGCAGCATCTTCTGCAACGCCCAGGGCCAGCGTTACTTACTTGGCTCACCAACGTAATTTTGTGGGGAGGTATAATTTGAAAGCAGCGCCATTGGTATACGCGCTGCGCACCGTAATGGACGAATATCTAAAGCTCACCGAAAATCGGGGCCTCTTCGGGAGGCGGGAAGAATGGGCGGGATAATTACCCATGAAGCCCACCACTCATTACCTCCTGGATCTCTTTTTTCTCTAGCGCCCTTAGGTAGTACGTTGGTCTACTCTTTCTTTTCTTCGTCTTCTGCGGTTGAGAATTTTTATAGGTTGTTGTTTCATACTCGGTATGAGATTTCTGTCGTACTTTTGCCAAAAATGAAATAAAAACTAATAATTATCTCTGACTGTGTAAATGATCAAATTTATTGTCTGTTAATTGTTTAATTTATTAATTAAACAAAAAATTGTTTATTCTTACAGCTCGCAGCCTTCATGCCTCTGGTCCATTATAACTGCTCCAGACACTTGAGATTCTTCCTTTGTGCCGTATTTGCTCCTGTCTGCTCGGAACATGTCGCAATGCAGATACCAGCGTGCAAGCCGCTCTGTCTATCCGTTAGAAGAGACTGTGAACCCGCCTTAACTACCCTTACCTTACCCTGGCCACATATGCTGGATTGTGAACGATTTCCAGATAATGGTGAGTTAAAGAAAAAAAAAATTAGAATCAATGATTTTGGCTATAAATTAAAGTGGTGAATTTTAATGGCCAATCATTATTATAGGAAATACTCTTTGCGTTCAACCACCGCCGGAAGAAACTCTACCGGAAACTGCACCACCCGCTTTGCCACCGGTGCAACAACAGTGGCCGGTAATGCAACCGATTCAGCCGATACAATCGATGCAACCGGCACGAATCAATCAGCATCACCAATGTCCTCCGCACTTCGTCCAGACGCCCTTTGTCGACACGGTAATATATTCCCAAGGTTTTTCTCGACCGTGGCCGAAGCCAAGCAATTCTTACCAGGAATTCTGTCTCAATACGGTCCAGAAGAAGACTCGGAACGAAAGTCCAGATATATTCAATATCTTGTTCTTTTTAGATATCCTGTGCTCCCCGTTGCGGTGCTGATGCCTATTATCGTGCGGAAGACAAAAGATTTGCCGAGCGTTGGATGACCGGATGGGCATGGCTGTGCTTCTTGTCGACTCTCTTCACATTGCTGACCTTTTGGGTGGAACCCTCCAGGTTCCGTTATCCAGAGAGACCAATAGTATTCTTAGCATTGTGCTACAATCTCCTCTCCGTCGCTTACATTATACGTGGAGCAGTTGGTCCAGAGAACTTGAGCTGTGCCAGTCAGGCAGATGGTCCTAGTTACGTTCCTGTAAGTATTTACAAATGAATTGAATATCACCATGTCGTTTATATTCAAAGATTCCTATAGCTTAACGATAAATCTGAATATTCAGGTTCACGATGGCCTAAGAAGCATTCCGTGCACTGTATGGTGGCTGGCTAGACATTACCTGGGATTAGCCAGCAGCGCCTGGTGGGCTGTTCTGTGCGGCTGTTGGCTGCTGAGTGCGAGAAACGAATGGAGCAGTGAGGCTCTTCATAATATTGCTCCTTATTTACATGCCACAGCCTGGGGCGTACCGATTCTCTTAACTGGAGGTAAGCACGGCGACCTCAGCTCATTATAGTTATACTCATATTACACTGCAATGACGCAATGAATTATAATTATCTTCCAGAATGTCATTAACCGTTTCTTATTCGATTTCAGGTAGTCTCATATCTCGAAACGTTGCTGCGGATGAGCTCACCGGTCTTTGCCAGGTATCTGACGAGTCTGCTTTGTGGCTCGAGGTACTTCCTCACGCCACGCTCTTACTCCTGGGATGCATCTTCGCCAGTGTAGCTGGCACTGCGTTAGTCCGCGTACGTAAAGCAGTGCGTTTAGCTGGTCGCAGTGCTACCAAACTCGAGCGACTTATGACTAGATTAGGAATTTTCGCGCTGCTCTACGCTTTGCCAGCCTTCGGGGAACTTGCCTGTATCCTTCATGAATCCTCTGTGAGACCAAGATGGCGCACGTTGGCTCTCTTGGCTGCTTTAGATTGTAGAGCAGCACAGAATTGTGATCCTGGTCCGGTTTACAGAGCTGCTGGACTTGAGGTAGCTTTACTCAGGTTGTTCCTGTCCCTTGTCGTTGGGGTTACTTCTGGAATGTGGGTCTGGTCTGGGAAAACTTGTAGGGCCTGGAGTAGATTGCTCGCTGCACCAAGTAAACCTCTTAGGCCACCCCAGGTCATGCAGCCTCTTGGACATAATATGTTTCAAGGGTACAAACCAGATACTAACAATATGGCGTGAACAAATATCAATGATATTTGTTCTTCTGTGTTTGGTATACTCTTTATCATGGCATTTTACCTTATGCATTACCTGGTGCACGTTTAAGAAAATTCTGATACTTCCTGTACTGTATCTTCGACGTGCTGTTTTTGATTATTTTACAAATTCCTGGTTTATTTGGCAGAATTATGTGTTTGGGAGGATTAATTTATTTATATAATCAGTCGACATCATTTTGGGTATCGTGTACAATTTGCGGTGGATACTCGTGTATGAGTTTGATTGAAAAATTTGATTTTCTTTATGACGATTATCCAGTTAATGCTTGAGCATGATTAATAAGATGTCTGACTTATACGATCACTGTAAATATTACTGTAAATATTGTAAATGAATAGTTAACGTCACGGAAGCAACACTTCAAAAGTGTGAATGACAATTTAAATATTTCTATGTGTAGGATACTGTAGTCTTAAGGTTTTGTACAAACAATACTATTTTATATGATACAATAAAAGTATGTTTTTATAGAAGATACAACTGTCTCCTTTTCTAGAAAAACTAGAAAGCCATTTTTTTTCACTACCACTCGTTCATTTTCAATATTGGGAGGAATCATCCCTTGCAACATTAAGAAGTCTACTGTTTAGTATTCTTGGAAGAGCAAGATTTCTGTTAATCATTTTAAGAGAAAATATTTATGTTATTCTCGTTTGAATTTATCATGAATATTTCAAATATTATATTCAGAATAAACAATATTGATTCTCATCTGTTTACCAAAGACAGAGTACAGTTTTACCGTCAGTGTTCCGAAATGATAGTTCTTTTTATTTCTCGTCCAATTCTCAATCGATAAGAGAGAGTAGTTATCTTGGACAAAGATTTAGTATTTGATCCAACCACTTGTATCGCTAGGAAATTGTAGAATCTCTGGTAGATATCCATTTTTCTGTAAGCCTTGACAGTCTGCCATTGCCAAAGCCATGAGGTCGCAATAATGAAATTTATTATTTTCTTATTAAACGGACAATATTTCACTTGATATCTGTGGGATAGATATCCGAGACGCTTACGTTATCTTAAACGTGAGCTCAAATCGAAAAGTGCGTTTCTGTCGTGACTCCAAAAGTTGATTGTATCCTTTATACCAAAAATGTCCATACTGCAAAAAACTTATTATTAACAGCCTACGTTAGTCGGTATCCCGTTGGAATTGCCTTAAATAAAGAAAGAGGAAGTTTAAAGTTAACGCGACATGGGGAAAAAGAGAAACAGGCAACCCGATGCCAACGGGGAGAGCAGCGGAGAATCGACTGAATCCTACGAAGAAATTACTGGAGGTTAGAATTCTTTTTTTATAATATTGTACTGGTGAAAAGCACTAAAGTATTGTACATTTTTACTTTCCATTAAGGTAATACGTTTTGATACTTTGTACGTTATTTTACTCGTATATTCTTATGTAGTAAACAATGCTATATACCTTTGTTCTACCTGTAACAATATTGAGTGTAGATCTTATTTATACATACCGATAAAGAATTTGTTGACTCGGCAAAGTTTTTTGTTGAACTATTTGAAGGATCGATTAAATTCTTTTGTATCTGTTTAGAAGAAATGTCTTGCCCGCATGTGACCAAAGCAATTAATATAACGAGGGTGAGAAAGATCCTGAGGAAAACTGGTATTGATACTGAGTGTTCGACTTGTAAAAGAATAGATGGGAATTTGGTTAACCAGGAAGAGGAAGGGGTAAGATAAATATATTAAATATTAAAAAAGTATTTAGTTATATAAAATTTATACATTCGAAATTACCATTTTTACAGTTCGCTCCTCTGAGTTTTCCTCTTTGGATTTGCCTCCGTTGTGGTAATCAAGCTTGTGGCAGAAATCAGAGGCAACATGCACAAGAGCATTATGGAACTCCTCACAGTGATAGTCATTGCTTAGTTGTAGATACACACGAGTGGAGTGTCTGGTGTTACCAATGCGAGATAAGAATTAATGCTGGTTATAGGTATAAAATATATTAGTTATAAATATATTACATTAAAAATAGGTTTAACATTTTTTTCTTTAATATCTGGTAAAACAAAATGGTACCAATAGCTGTTGTATGATACAAATTTAGTATTAGAATTTGTTTCCATTAGAAAACAATTATTGGAGATCGTGGAATTTCTGAAAAAGTCCGCTGCTACCACCTATGCCGCACAGCAGCCCAAAATGCCGGCAATTCCATGCCAAATGACGGAACCCGAAATAGATAAAGACAAACAACAAATTCTCAATGATCTTCCCAAAGTAGGAGTGAGTGTTCTTGCGCATAATGAGATCCAACCAATAATTTCCTAATTTCATGCCTTAAAACGATTAACTTATTACTTTTTGTATGATTTATCAGGGTTTAGTAAATTTAGGAAATACCTGCTTCTTCAATGCTGTGCTTCAATGCCTAGCGCAAACTCCTTTTCTTACCAAAGTTTTGAACGATTTGCGCCCGGAGGGAGAGTCATTTGTACTGCCTGGAGGAAAGCATAAAGGAGCTGGTGACTCGGAAGAAATTGAGATGGTAAATAATAACTTGATTGTCTTAAGTAAAACGTTTTCAGTTTTATTACTCTAAGATCTGTTTAAACATTACTGTGTAATTCGTGAAGCCATCAATGGAAGGATCTCTGGAAGGCTGGGGAAGCTTTACATCTATTCTTTGCAAAACCTTAACGGAGATGCAAAATTCGAATGGCCATCAACCTTACAGACCTTCCGAACTATTAAGTTCATTCAGAAAAAAAACTTTACAATGCACCGATGGAGGTCAGCATGATTCTCATGAATTGCTCAGATATCTTCTGGAGCTTGTACGAAATGAAGACTTAAGAGTAAGATATTTTTACATTTTTATGCTGGCATAGTCTTGACAATTAAATATTATTCATTTAAAACATTATTAATACAAAAACAAATGTTTCGTAATGAGGTTTAATCATTTTTTTTCCCACAGCGATATCAAAGACAAGTATTGAAGCAAGTGGGTCTTTGCGGAAGAACAAATCCACAAGGCGTGGATGTGAGTTTGAAATCAAGAGTGAAATATTATGGCAATCAAGCAAGTGCTAGATTGTTAGGTCCGGAACCTGTATTTAGAGGAGTTTTGGTGTCTACTTTAGAATGCTTAGAATGCCACCACTCATCTCAGCGTACTGAACCATTTTTGGATCTCAGTCTGCCAGTTATGGCTGACAAGCCACAACCTCCTGTCCTTAAGTGAGCGACATAAAACAAATACACTCTACTAACAAAAACCACAAAAAGTAGTTACGTAAAATGAATTATTATATTTGTTTAGAAGAAAAAACAGTGGCTTGGAAGACGCTTTTGATACGATGGACAATATTATTTCGAATGCTCCGTCAAAGCATCAATTAAAAAAAGAGAAGAAAACTGCCAGAAAATGTTGGAAGAGCAGAAGACAACATGGATATTCTGGCTATCAATCTGTTGCCAATAACGTAGTGATCTTCAGTCAGAATAGTATCGTGGAAGAGAAGCAAGGAAATAATTCTGAGAGCGGTAACTAAATAATTCCACCAATTATTTGTATCCAGTCATATAATAAAATGATTTTACTTTTCAGAGGAAAGCGATGCCGACGTCGAGGATAATATCGAAACAGAAGGTACATCGCGACCGGAAATCGGAGAATCCGGATATAGTTCCGAGAAAGTATCAGCTGTAGCTAGCCCGGTATCACCAGCCGATACTAAACGTTTAAATCAGCCAAACGAACCGGCCAATTTGAATAGTTTATCAGTCGATAACAATATTCTACTCAGTTCCACAGACAATTCAGTATCCATAGAACTGAAGAACGAGCTCAATACGAATACATTGAATACTCCTAGTCCTACCGACGTGTCAATGACGGATTTGACCCAGGTCAAATTAACCTCGGAGTCCCTTAGTCCCGAAAAATTAAGCGTCGCTGTAACCGAGAGTCCAGCGAGTCCTGACAATGAGAACGGAGTACTGCCTGCATTGTCTTTATCAAATTCACTAGCTGTGAATTCTGACCTGACAAGTCCTGAAGGACCCACAATAAGTCCCTTGAGCAGTCCCATTACTTCTAAGGATAGTCCGGCTAGCCCAGTTTCCAGTGCCATTGATGGCGATTATGCAGACAAGCTTGAGAGGCCAATGTCTAGGTTAGAACTCATTGAACCTGAATTAAAGTGCGATAAGGAAGACTCCTCCAGGTAAAATGAAAAGAGAACTTATTGATTTGTTTTGATCATTAACAAGAATCGTTAATTAATTTTCTTCTAATAGAAAATCAATCCTGGATTTGGATACTGACGAGTTTCAATCCGCTCAAAGTCGAGAGGATGATGCGGTTGCAAACTCCATAACGGATCATCCAAGCCAAAATGGTATCAGTGATATAACTACAGGCTTGTCAAAAATTGGACTTGGTAGCAGCACTTATCAATCTTCAACTAGATATCACACTAAGGAAGGAGAGTGTTCAATACAGTCGTGCCTGAACCAGTTTACTTCCCTGGAGTTGATGAGTGGAAGTAATAAAGTAGGTTGCGAAGCTTGTACTGCGAGAGAGAATAAGGTAATGATTTATTTGAAAGTTATATAAATTTTTCCAAATTTAAGTGAAAGTCTAAATGGCAAGGTAAAGAAACTGTTTAAAAAGTTGTATAAATATTTTAATCACCAGGGGAAAGAAGGTGCTACAAAGATGGTTTGCACACCCAGTACTAAGCAGTATCTGATCTTACGGGCACCAGCCGTGCTGATTCTCCACCTGAAAAGATTTCAGGCCCAACGAGTTGGTTTTCGTAAAGTCACCAAAACTGTATCCTTTCCAACTGTATTGGATTTATCACCAGTTTGCAAGGGTCACGAGAAGCCAAGGCTATATTCCCTCTATGGTATCGTAGAGCACAGTGGTACTTTGCATGGTGGTCACTACGTAGCCTATGTCAAGGTATATTTGATTAATGGCAAACTGTTGCATTAATAATTACTACACTACTCCTTAAAGTTCCATATTCATTAATAAATTCGATTATTTCATTTCTCTAGGCAAGACAACCGCTCAGTCCTGATGATCCAAGATGGTCATTCCTGCCATCGAAGGATGCCAAAGAGTCCGAAGGAAGTTCCAGTAGTACCAGTTCTGATTCAGAAAGTGAAGAAGCATCGACAAGGGCTCAACCCACAGCAGAGCCACCACCAGGTCGATGGTACTACGTTTCTGACTCCAGGTAAATATTCTCACTGAATTACTCAATAAAACGCCTTTCCCTGAATACTATTACATTTTTCCACTTCAGAGTGATGGAGGTCGACGAAAAGACTGTACTGCAGAGTCAGGCGTATCTTTTGTTCTACGAGAGAATTTTGTGAGCTAGTGGACGACGTATCGTATGACCCATCCGTGGATGCTTCGCAATTGGCATTGTAATCGTGTCATGGAAATAACATGGCCCTAGAGACTCCAGAACAATTAATATCTCCCGGAATCAGTTTAGGACAACTTTCGGACACGAGCTACTAGGTACTTGCATTCACCAGAGGATTTGGTGGCGACTAGACATCAATGATCGAAGATTACTTTTAACATAAATTAGTCTTTAAAGTGAAACGCAACCGCATCAGGAAATCATGGATTTTTTGCGTAATGATAAATTACATAAGTAAAAACAAAAAAAAAAAAGAAGAACGGATAGTCAGTAATTAATTATCTATCAACCTCTGACGTTATTCATTGGAATTGATCGGAAGTGCATTTGTTTTCTCAATGAATTGAAAAGACGTTTCCCTCACTTTTCTTTAGTTGGTAGGCATATTCGTTTAATATAGCCGAATGAACGATTATTAATTAAGAGGCTTTAGAACAATTCACATTGTAGTTTTTAATTTCTACCTGTCACGTGAAAATCGGCCTGGACCGCCGTACGCTCTGCGCTAAGAGTCGCGAATGTGCATCACTTTTATTCTAAGTTTTATTTACCTCTTATTCCTGAATGTTTTATCTTGAAAATAAAATCGAAACACTTCGGAGTCGTTATTCACTGTTAATCCAACGTAACAAATAATCAGATCCCAAAAGACCAAAAGAAGCCACAATACGTATCCCAATTAAAATCGGTCAATCCAATCCAAAATAAATATATAAATCCAAAATGCCTTCATTCTATCTGCCAACAATAAAAAAAAAAATAATGTTTCTTCTACAACCGCCGGAAATACTCAACAAGCATACAGCTAAATAGAAAAAAAACATTTATTTCACAATCCATTGGCAATAACATTGATACAAATTTGTTATATATAATATAATATTTCATATAATATTAACATAATAATAATTAATGATCGTCCACGTTATTTTCTTTCCTGTATACGTGAGAAATGCTCGCGTTATCATTGTTCCTGGGTTAATTAAATAATCGATAAGAAAATTTATCCGTTTCGTGACGATTTCGACCTCTCCAATATAAACACCAAAGTTTCGTTACATCTAACAATTAATTTTTCGTTACGTACTGTATCCGTAAAATATTCATTTCGTCTTCTATCATCTCATTTTCTCTCTCTTTCTCAAATTATATCACCCAATAATCATTTACTCTTTATCTCTCTGTTAGATATATATATATACATATATATCTACATATATAACGTACTTAAAAAAAAGAGTCCGTAAAAACGTTTCAACTCTTTTTGTGTCAGCAATACACGGTATTGCAAAATTTCAGTGCTGAAATACACATACATGCTCATATATGCTAAACATATATTAAATTCTCAGTATCTCTCTGTTAAATAAATTCGAATAATTCATAACAATATATAATAATATCTATAATAGTAATAATGATGTACAAATCGAGAACAAGAATAATAGAAATATCGCGAACCACTTTTTTTGCGACCCAACACGAGCGCGTAGCTTTATGTGTGTGTGTGTGTGTGTGTGTGTGC